>PVJX010000363.1:53890-278441 GCA_004027295.1 Dolichotis patagonum | reverse complement strand
GTTGCATGAAGTATTGTTTTCCATCCCTTGACTTTCAGTCTATGAGTGTCCTTTTGGGTTAGATGGGTTTCTTGTAGACAGCATATGGTTGGATGTTGTTTCTTGATCCATTCTGCCAGTCTATTTCTTTTGATTGGTGAGTTGAGGCCATTTACATTAATGGTTGTAACTGTTATATATTGGTTTATTGTTGACATGTCATCTTTCTGCTGTTGTGTCTTTAGCTTTCCATTCTGTTAATTGTCTGCCTTGCTTGGTGGTTTTCTCCCGTGTGTATCTAGAATGTCTTTCAGTATTCCTTGTAGGGTTGGCTTGGTGTTCATGAAGTTCTTCAGATGTTCTTTGTCATGGAAGTATCTTATTTCTCCATCCATTTTGAAGGACAGTTTTGCAGGGTATGTCAGTCTGGGTTGGAAGTGGTTTTCCTTTAGGATCTGAAAGACTTCACTCCATGCTCTTCTTGATTTCATTGTTTGTGTTGAGAAGTCTGCCGTAATTTGGATAGGTTTTCCTTTATAGGTGATCTCTCTTTTCTCTCTGGCAGTTTTTAGTATTCTATTCTTATGTTGGATTTCTGGGATGGTGATTATTATGTGTCTGGGTGTAGTTTTATTTTGGTTATGGCTGTTTGGAATTCTATATGCTTCACTTATCCAGGTGTCTGTTTCTCTTGTCATGTTTGGGAAGTTTTCAGCTATTACTTCTGTAAATATCCTCTTGATATCATGTGAGCTGTCCCCTGCTTTTTCATTTATCCCTATTAATCTTATGTTATTTTTCTTTGCATCATCTTGCAGGTGTTGAATTGTTATTTCCTGATTCTTTGTTATTTTTAAAAGATCTTGTCTTTCCTGCTAACTGGCTGCAATCTTATCTTCAAGGTCTGAAATTCTATCTTCACTTTCATTGAGGTGGTTTTTACAGCTTTCAATTGAATTTTTGATTTCCTATATATCTCTTTGAATCTGCTTTATACATTATGTTTGTTTCTTATATTGTTCTTTCAGGGATTCTATCTGTTTGCTTTGTTCCTCTAATTTTTTAGCTGTGTTTTCACTAGATGCATTCACTATTTCTTTCACTGTGTGTATCAATTCTTCTTTTACCTGGGCAAGTATTTCTGATTTGAATTTCTCCATAGCTTTCCCTATTTGCATATTTATTTCATTTGATATCACTTTAGATATTTCAGGTGTATGGCTTCTTTTTTCTTCTATGTACATGGCTTCTAAGCTTTCTTGGGGAGGGCTAGGTCTTTGAGCCTGCCTTTTGGTCTTTTCTTTTGTCATTTTTCTATATTTCCTTACTTTGAGCGGTGTTCCAAAGCTTTCTTTGCATGTGTGGCGAATTACCTCTTACACCCTCAGTTCCTGGAGGGGCAGTGGCTCCCCCACAGGCTCTTGGCTTCCTAACAGGGTCCTAACTCTCCTCTGTGGGCTCCTGGCTCTCTAATTTGTAAGGCAAATGCTGGGTGTGTTCAGCCTGGAGCCTGTGGAATCTCAGGCAGGCCAGGCCACCGTGCTTTGTCCCAGGTACATCTCCAGGCGGTTCCCTTGAGTGAAGGGTGGGCCTACAGGTCCCAAAGAGTCAGGCCAAAAATGCTGGTTTCTGCAAGGTTCCTGGTCCCAAACAGACCTGGCCAAGATGCCAGTCTCCACAATATCCCCAATCCAAACAGCCCAGGCCACTCTGTGGGTCCCAGAGGTTCGGGTCCCAAACATACAGCCCATGATGCTGGTCTCTGCGAGACTTCCTGGGGGTGAAGGGCGGGGCTACGGGCCCAGACAGACCTGGCCCAGATGCTGGTCTCTGGGCAATTCCCTGTGGATGAAGTGCGGGCCTACCAGTCCCAAACAGTTGCACTGAGATGCAGGTCTGCGCAGACTTTCAACCCAAGCAGCCCGGGCCACTCTGCGGGTCCCAGAGGTTCGGGTCCCAAACAGACAGGCCACGATGCTGGTCTCTACGAGACTTCCTGGGGGTGAAGGCTCAGGTTTGTTTCTATTGACTGACTTTTTCTCCAAGTTATGAGTTGTATTTTATTTGCATGGTTGGCATATCTTGACTGAATACCTCATATTATCAAGTGAACATTGTTTGCTGATTTTGTTTTGTTCCTTTATATATGGATGGATTCTATTCTGTTCAGTTAAATGAGTGGAAACAATTGCATCTCTTCATGGCTTAATTTTAGGTTTAATATAGGGTACTTTAGGGCAGATTTTAGTTAGGAGCTCATTTATTGCTATGAAAGGTATTCTCTTAGTGGATTCTACTGTGCTCCATAGATTATTGCAATGCTTCTTAATTAACTGAAAAAAGGACAAATTGTGAAGCCTGTGAATTTTCCTGTCTTTTGTTTTATAAATATATTTTTCCTCATCTTAAAATACTTTCCATTCACCCAGGGATGATTTGGTGTTAAAGGCAGAGATGAAATTTCCTCTCTTCACTGGTGCTCTCCCACCTTTTTTCATGAAATCTCACCCTGTCAGCTCACCAGCTGTAGACCATTAGGTCTACAGTTTATATTGGTTCATCTATTTGTGCTGTAGATCAGATGTTGCCTCCAGACAGTGAACTGATATAACCGTAAGGTTACCTTGGTCATTGCTCTTACACAAAGGTGGTCATTCACTCCTGTGTCCACACCTATAGGCCATGGTGGTTTCTTCTTTTATCTTTCATACAAGGTCAAGTATGACCCTTATCATTTCCTCTCAGAAATCCTGGGACTCATTTATATTAAAAATAAATAAAACCTTGTACCTGAGACCATGCATGTCACCAGGTTGAAGAATGAATTGTAGATCAGCAGTGGAATTGTATATGCATAACATGTCTTTTACAGTTTTTCATTAACACATATTCAGTCTTCAGTATGTACTTATCATCTGATTGTGTTTAAAAACATATACACGTGTGTCAATAGGAAGCATTCTTAAATCATTATAATAAACTAGTATATACCATAAAATAGTTTGATTATTTACAGGATGTGAACAATGTGTGTTATGTGTCAATTATTTTTATTTCTAGATATTTGGAAGGATTGGACATGATACAGCATTACTCAGACTTTTTTATATTCAATACAGTTCACTTTTTATTTCAGATGATTTTAAATTTCCACATAATCCCTTTTTAAGAATTTTAGTTACCCTGTCATTCATTTAGAGTACTTTTTTACATTTTACATTTCAGTCATATTGCATGAGAGGCTCTTTGAGCATGAATTAAAATAAACTTGTTCTGTGAAGTGACAGTAAAAAAAAATCACTGAAATAAAATGTCGTTGCTAACTGCCTTATGCTTTCGTGGACAAAGAAGATAAAATATACTACTGAATATGCTCTTTCCTGTGCAGAGGGACAGGGCACTGGCCATGTTTCTGTGAACCTTCAATATAAAATTAGAACAGGAAACATGTGATAATGAGTGATCAATAAATTAGATTCATTTATGTGTTTTATGGTGACAAAATGTACAATAAAATAATTGTTAGAGAAGACTAGTGACTGTATCTATATCTACATCTACAACTATATCGTGTGTACGTGCAATGCAACAATAAGTATTTGGCTTCCTCTGTCTGTCAGAAATAAATGGGTAAGTGCTACAGTTAAAACTAAATGTCCCTGAAGGCTCACACGGTAAAGATTAGTTCCCTATCAGGGTACTATGATGAGGTATAGATCCTTGAGAAAAATGAGGCAGTGTGGGTTGCTGACAGCTCATGGAAGGGTCCTGTAGAAGGAGACTGAGGGACCTAAATCTCCTCTTTTGTTCTTTTTTATTCTTTCTCCAGTGTGTAAGAGTTTTTTTCCTAACATATGTCCCCAACCATTGCCATCTGACACCCACACCAGAAGCCTAAATGTCATAGGTCCTCTGGATCACAGTCTGGATCCTCTAAAATTAGGAGCTAAAATGAACATTTTCTCTTTATTATTATTGCAGATATGTTATGGTAACAGAATGCTAACTCAGCAGTCACAGAAATTCTTAAAATATGTCAAATTAATCTACAGAAGGATTAAATTTTACTATTTCTGAATCTAGTTTTTGCTTTCATGTGTTCCGATTACAGCAGGACAGAACAAGAGAAGAAGAACATAGGGATAAACACAAAACAGGTGATAATCACTATATATTTAATTGAATCTAGAATTGTTTATTCCAAAATCTCTAGTGGATTGAGAACTCTGCTCAAAAATAGATTGAATAAGTGTCAGGTGCCAGACTAATAGATTATACTTACACACTGACATCTTAGGAACAATCCCTCAGAAGGCATGGATGATTCCAGCTAGAGCCTCCTAAACACAGTTAAATGATGAAGGAGCACAATATTCAAACAAGGCAGTAGACTCTTACTTCTGCTGGGCTGAAGTTTGTGTGCAAAATTAAGCCCAGTAGGGTTTTCCATGTGTCGCTAAGTAAGTAGTTTTAACAGATTATTTTCAAAGCAAGATAGAAAGATCTTTAATCAGTGATCATAACTTGTAAGTGGACCTGGTTAGTAATGAATACTGCTTCTTGCTACATTGAAAATCAGGTTCTGTTTCAGTCATAACCTCTAGTGAACCCTCCATATCAAGTATTAGTAAACTAATATATATGTGGTATTTTATGTCCTACACTTACACATTTTTCAATATGAATAAATTCTAGTGTAACTTCTCTTGGCTATCTTTAGAGCTGACAGATTTAATCAATCATATTGGTATGATTCGATTCAGATTTCTGACCACCTGAACAAAAAGAGAAAAAAATTGCAATGCATGAACCACTAACTTTAAGTTAACTTGTACAGAAACAATTGGAATCTAATTCAGAGCAGGAGATGGTCTCTAAAACATCAGCATTTTCTTTTGTTGCTACACGCTGTTATCATCTTTTCCATTACTTGATTCATAAGACCTGTCATTATCTGACATTACATCATGTATTGCCTTACTTATTTTAATTTTATGTCACAGGAAGTAGAGTATAATGATCACTAGTATCTGCACCACTTTTTGTTCTCTGTTGTATGCATACAAAACCTATCATGTAGTAGGTACTTAATAATTTTTATAAATTGTTGAATAAATACCTAATGAGAATTATTAACAAAGCTTCTGTAATAGGGATAATATTACTTAGGACAGAGGGAGCTAGTTCTTTAAAAATATTAATTTATAATATCACCTTGCGGTTGAGTATTTCTTAATGACTGATATATATTATGTCAATATTTGTATTACAATTTAAAGTTGAAGATTATATACTTTCATCTTTGTAATTGCAATATCTAGCACACTATTTATATACTACTAACATTAACCATCTACTATATACTTCCAGTTTGTTAAAAACTGCTAGGAATTTGATGTGTGTTTCTCATTTTTATTCATACCTCCATGCTAATTATTAGGAAAAAGTTTGAGGGTTTATGTTTTTCACCTAATAATTTGTAACTAATAAATAGCAACAATGTGTCATTGAACCATTTTCCCACCTCTAAACTCAGGATCCTAGGATGAAAAGGATGAAATAGCTCAGTTGGATAGTATAGAGCATGGAGCACCATTTAAACCTTGGTGATTGGGTAGAGATAAGAATTAGGAGTGTCATCAAGAATGAATTCAAATATACCCATAGAGCAAGGTGCATCGAACACTAACGTTAGGCATTATCATGTTATGCAGAAAGTGCTCAGTCTTCAAATGGGCAGACGGGGCGGGCATGCTCACCTATTTCAGGAGACAGAAAGCAGCAAAGTGTCGTGAAAGGGTTGTGTGCCTGGAGAGCAGGAAGTGCAGGAGCTCCTCCTACTCTTACGGCCTGAGTTAATCTGCAACCCGGATGCAGAATGGTCTTTTCACCCTGTATCCACTTGATAAAAAATATTCTATAAAATGTCCACTTACACTCATGAAGGAAAAATATACATTTTATTATGCAATGATATTAATGCCCAAATTTTTGCTTACCTCTCAAGCTGCTGGTCTTACTTCCTTTCTATCAACATGTGTCATCCTTCTTGGTACAATAGGACTTTTAACTCCTCCACGAGATCGTATTTTTTTCTCCCTAGAATGCTCTATATTAACAGCATGAATATTGTCACTTGTCAAATATATTTTCTTAGTAAAAGTAACTGCATTTCCTCAAACTGCATCAGCTGTGCACTCTTTTTTCACATCACAGAGAGATAGATATATCTTTTAAGATATATATGTATATTTATCTGTTAATATTAAATATCAACAACCAAAATTACAGTAAAATTTTCACTATAATTCTTATATATATAAATAATAAATCATTTTAATTTTGATGAAGGGGTCATTAAACTCAAATTAAAATAGGAATAAACATTAGATAAAATGATTAAAAAGAAAATATCAGAAAAAAAGAAAAAATGTGTCAATAAAAACAAAAATTGGAAAGAACAGAAGAAAGAATAAATATAGAAACATAAATAATGAGGATGAATAATGACAAAATAATGGCAACTTATAAAAAATTGTATAGAATAAGAAAAATGACAGTTGCAGAAAATTGGCCAATGAAACAGATACTATTCTAAAATTAATTTCTAAATAAAAGGAAAATGATTACTAAAAAGATTATTTAAAATTCAACTGAGAGCAATTTCCAATATGAAAGCATTGCTTCTATAAGTACAAAGTTTTAAGTAAAAATATTCTTTATAGGTGTTCTAGGTTTAAATCATGTTTTCACTTTGGATTTATGTATTTAAACTATTTTTGAGTTGCTTTAGTCTTCTGAAACAAATACTGATATTTGTATTTCTCAGAGTGAGCTAATTATTTAATGTATGTACAGTTCTTAAGCAATACTTGTATGAAATAAGAGCTGCTGGTATGCTAAGGTGTCACTTAGGCATGTTACACCACCCCACGTTCAGGGGAAACTCATCTGTAATGGCAGACACAAGAAATGGTTTGGAAATTACACTAAAATAAAAAATCCATTGAACAAAATTAAATACATATCATCATTACATATCAGGGGAAAAAAGAAAAAATACTCACATAGATTCGTGTTTTTTCCACAAAACTGAACTCTAAATATAAGAATAATTAAAGTGTCTTCCAAACACAGTGTAACTTAATATTTTTGAATCTAGCTAAGTCATACTTTCTACATAAAGTGCACAGAAAAACAATGGCAAAAGTTAATGTTTGTCACAGGAAACTTAGGAAAAGTATTTGCTTCGAATTTTAGCTCTCAGAAGAGCATCATGCAACTGGCAAGAAGAAGTAATGCTTTACAAAAGGCCACCAAAATGGAGGAAGAAGGAATGTGGCACTACTAATTACTAAGACACTAATTCGTATTTGTGCATTTTGGTATCTTTTTGTATCTTTTTTTCATTTTCTTTATATTTCTGTGTCTTTCATTTAATTTTCTAATTGGTACATGTGTACAGTACATAATGCTTGTATTACTTGGCGTTGGAATATGAACAGAACATGGTTTAAACCTTTTTTTCATCCCTCTCTCTTGCCTCCCTCCCAAATGTGCACACAGCAGTCCTTCAAGGCTGGTCATGTTTCTATATGTTCAGATCATGGAACTGAAGAACTTGCTAAATACAGCTCAGTATGGGAACTAGATATAATTATGACAACACGAATACAGGTCAGTGGTTTGAAATATATACTACAAAGATAGCTGGGGAATTCTGAAAACAAAAACAATGAATTGTGACTTGCTCTATCATATGCAATGTATATTTTTAAAGTTTTATAATTAAAAATGATACACTGCTAAGCATCTGTTGGGGTCTATGCCTAAACCCTCAACCCCCCAAACAGGTGCATGAAGAAGGCTCAAAGGAATGAGACAAGCTGCATGGTCTTTAGGGCTGCAAGGGAGTGAAATCCTAGGCAGAGCTCATGACTCTGCTAGCCGGCCAGCTGACTGACCCTGGGCAGCCCGTATTTAATCAGAACAAGCAAAGAGTTGTTGAGTAGACAATGGAGGAAACCTGAGCAGGATCTTGGGAGGGGTTCAAGGACCCCTAAGAGCAACAGATGATACTAATTAAGGAAAACTATCAAGAACCTCTCCAGGTGGCCTCAAGTGTGGCCTATCTTGCCCCCTGAGGTGTCTCCTCTTTCTCAGTTAAATCATGCCTGGGACACGCCACAGCCCTGATCCTGTATTCAGCTTCAGTGTTCTCCAACAACACCAACAAGTGTGAAGTTGAGACCAGGGTAGTGGTACAACCACAAACTAATATTAAGCATATGCTAGTAAAGACATCTTATTTTAGTGAGAATAAGATTTTTATTCACTTTTGGAAATTATTGCTCTTAGGGTGCCATTCTGAAAATAGTGTTCATTATATTGCTAACACAATTTTCACATTAATGTAGGCTCCAAATGTTACAAAGATTAAATTTTATTATTACAGAAACAAAATATAATACAGTGATATAGATCATTATTCAAAGATTTCAGAATGTTCAATTTTTCTATACTTGTTTCAAAATAGTTAAGTGCAAAAGCAAACATTTATGTATTCAATGAATTATAATATAAGGAAAATTGGATATGGCATAATACAAATATTACAAGCAAATATATAGGTGTAATGACAAACAGAAGCATTTCACAGCTCATATCATTGACAAAATGATAATCCTCTGACTATATAGATGGCTCCCATGGATTAGTTTAAGAAATAACTCAAGATGGAGAAGTTGTCAAAGGCAGTTGATAGAGACTCAAATATATGGAAAATTTTCATTCTCTCTTGTTAACAAAATAAATAGTTTTTTTACATATTAGAGAGGAAAACAACTATTTGATTAAAGTTTCTTTTAACAGGTTTATGTATTCATTAGTAATAAGACTGAATTTTGAGAACATATGTGGAGAGCATTTCTGCCACAACCATTAAAAGAAAAGGACATCCTTGCACATAATAGTTTAAATTTGGAAAATATCACAACATTTTAATAGAAAATATTTCAAATGATGTATATGTATTTTTCTTAATGCATTACTGTCTGTAATTATTGAATATTTCAATATTATTGTAGTTATTGATTGACAAATGTACATCAAAAGTGAGCTGGACAACTACATAAGGGTGCATCCTTATAGAATAACATGAAGATGAAAAAGAAGCAACAGCGCTGTTACACTGTAATTGGGCATGTTTGACATCACGAAGACTAAATGCAAAAATAAAGGCTTAGGACATGTGTGTCATATTCTGTCTCTTTAATGGGAAGATTTAGAAAAGAAACATTTCTGCATTTGTTTTAATTCACCTTAATACATGTTTGACAAGGTGACTAAAATTCAATAGAGATTTTAACCAAGTAATAACAAAGTTATCTTTCTCACTACTAAGTATGGAATGAACTTGTGTAAGGAGATCAACTACAAAAGACAGGCAATTTTTAAAATAAATTTAATATGTATGATAATTTGAGAATTCCTGTTTTATAATAGCTTAACTTAAATACGATGAAAGTAATTATCCTTAGTCTTTAAGAAAAGAAATACATAATAAATTACAGAAAGTAGAATTATAAATTATTTTACATGCATCATATCACAGTAAGATGAGAAAAGAAGCAAACAAAATAGTTAAAACCTAAAAGCACAATAGATATAGATTTATTTTTCCTCCACACTTGGAAGATAAAAAAGAATACGTAAATTGAGAAAACACTTGTAAATTGGACACAACAACTACAGTGTTGTACTAATTATATTAGTCAAAGTGAATTCAAATGCCTTCTTTTTTCTAAAATGTAAAATTACGTGGTATTTAAGTAGGTATCAAGATTAGTCCACTTGTCAAGAAAGTATTTAATTTTATGTTTTGCAAGTGACAATAAGTGTCAAAATAAAAGAGAAAAGGATAAAACATATTAATGTTTTTAGAAAAGAAGATGTTTAAGTTTTATATATCGTATTAAAATTATGTATACCAAATAGTTTAATGTTTCTCTTATGGTTGATATATTGCATCAATTTGAGAAGTTCAGAAGTTCAGAGATTCAGCAGGGAGCCAGGGTGCTCACTTCGTAAACCGATTTCTCCTGCGCAGGGGGAGGGCACACTGAGAAGGTGTGGGTGTCATAGCCTGCTTACAGTATAGGGGAGCAAAAGAGGCTTGCTCTTGTTGCTTTTCTGTCTTCCGCTGCCTTGAAGTATTTCCCTATGCTATGCACCCTGCCTTACAGCCAGCTGATTATACACTGAAACCTCCAGGAACTGAGAGCGAAGCAAACCTTTCCTCCCTTAATTTTGGGTGTTGGGTTTTTGTCTCATCAAGGAGAGAAAAGTAACCAAGATAGTTTCCAGATGATTTATAGGAATGATATACAAACTGGCTTATGCAGCTACAAGTGGGCTAGATGATTCACTCAATCTGTCTAGAATCAAGAAGCTTAACCAGGATGGTTCTTTCGTATATGGTGTTCATCATCTTTTCTGACCTCCAAGTCACCCTGAGCATCTATCTAGAAAAAATAAAGTGAAATAAAAATAAAATGGTACTGGCAGAGAAAGGCAAGCAGCACAATGCCTTCTGAGACCTGGACCTGGACCTGGACCTGGCAGCATTACTGCTGCTGTCACTCCTGTGACCACCTCACAATGTGACTCACAGGCAGGAATGACTTCCTGCCCGCATTGGGAGGTCACTATAAAGGGCACAGACTAAAAGAGAAGTGGCAGACTGGGACCAATTATGCAAAGTTAAACTAAAATAAGTCAATTTCTGATAACTTTACATACATGATAAAAATAATTTGAAAGTTCTATAAGCGAGGAAAAAGGAACATATTAAAATATCAAGATGCTACTTGTTACTCTGATTAAAAAAGAAGTCCATATTAACTCTATGGAGGCATACCCATACTAAAAGTAATGAAATTGAACAGACGGTGGAAACAAGTCAGTAACTTCTAACACAGAGAAGTCAAAATTAAGCAAATTTGTTTCCATACATCTGAGTCCCTGTATCAGTGAGATTTTGACAAAATTCATACATTCATTTCTCAAATAAGCTAGATAAAGCATATACACATACATATTTTCATGTATTTTCTTTGCAGTCTACAAAGTATATGAGAATTTCAAAAGTGCTTTAGAACACTTTTCACAAGCAGGTAAGAGTTAGGGATGAAAATGTTTGAGTATTTTCTGTAAAACAAAATTTGGAATCAACACAAAATCCTAAAGTTTATAGCCTAGAAAACAAAAATTCAGCCTTCATATGATAGAATGTAACAAAGACTTTCAAATAACCTATTATTAGATCCATAGATTTTCATATGTATGGCTCTCATTGGTATATGTATCAGAGAAAAATAGAATTTAGAATTATACCATAAATACTATCAATTTGTAATTTAAGAAACTGACAAAAATATCAATATGAATATTTGAATTAGAGGTCTCATTAAATATATGAGACATTGTGTGGTAGTAAAACGCAGTTTTTATTTGAAATAGAGGGCAGAGTAATGATTATTATTGTTAGGAAAATAGCTCCTGCCTGTATCTTTTCCTTGAGTAACTCTGAAGATAACGATATGCTATGTATTAATTATTGTCACACTCCTATTATGTTGTTTTGAAATTCTGTTTATTTTTCTTCTTTGTATAATAAAAAAATTCAAAATAATTGACTGCTAATACATCATAAAATAATTGGAGTAAAAAGCATAGATCATTGAATATGTCTATATTTGTTGAAGTGGTATACATGGTACAATAAAAACTCTAGTGAATGCTGAATTACAAAATAAATTTTAAATTACCACTGTAAAGACACATTTCCAAGAATCCCCCTCAAATCATTCCCCTTCTCACTTCAGATACACAGGTTCTATCGTTCTTGCTACTTTCCGGGCCAGTTATGGATAGTCTCCTTGTGAATGTCTTTTTGTGGGTGAACTGATGTCCCTAATCAACTCAAAACACTCACAGGAACTTGTTTCACATAAAATCATTGTAGTTTAAAAAAGAATTACGGACATTGAACCTTATTCATCAGAGCTGGTACTGTGTGACTTCTGAGTAATCACTGAAGTCACAATGAAAGGCACACAGCTTGGATCACACAGGCCATCATGGCAGCCATGACAGGACAAGTAAAGATCCTCAAGAGAGAGTGCTTCCAGAACTGCTCCAGAAGGCGGCAAGAATGAAGGCATAAATCTGTCTGAAATGGCAAGTCATATTTTCAGGGTGAATAGTGGTAATGTGTGTTTTTTAAATCTGATATTCACTTTTCTTTGTTCTAATAATTTTCATTTTTTGAAAAGAATACCAATAAATATACATTTGCATAAGTATATCTGTAGCAATACACAAATGTGTATATATAATATTATATAAATAAAATATACACTAAAATGTAAAATGTATTTAAAATCACATCATGAAATATACTTTCTTTAAAACTGTGTAAGCTCAGTTTCTTCCTGTAAGTATACTAGACGATTTATAATAAAGATCGAGATGACGTATGCAATGCAGTAAGTATAAGTGTTTGCCATGTTGAACAGTTGCTCATTTCGTCTTTACTTACTGACTACAGTAATCTCTAGTTTTATGTGGTAACGACTGTGTTGCAGGGAACTGAATCATGATCACCTTTGAAGAAGTGATTCAGACTGCTTTCCATTACGCGAATGGTCTTCATCCAATCAGTCAAATGTCTGGGAAAAAAGGCTGACGCTTTCTCACTTATGAAAATTCTTCCTCCCTGATGACCATTGAATTGTGAGGTCAGCTTTTGTCTGCTTCTGGATCTAAACTGGATAAAGGCTTTTCCTCTGTGTTGGGTCTACTGACTTGCAGACTGAGACTGTTCCGCCTGCTTTTCTGGCTTTGAGGCCTTTAGTCTGGACTGGAGCTCTCCTGAGTCTCCAGCTTTCTTATTAACAATAGAATTTGAGACTTACAGGGCTTTCTAATCATATGAACCAAAATGTTACGATAAATCATATTTAATTTGTTCAGTTTTGTTGGAGAACCATGACTAATACAAGCGCCAGTCATCAATATATGCCAAGGAAATAACAATGCAGAGAAAAATAAGATTCCTTCTTTCACTGAGCTTAAGTTCTAAATCAGTTAAGTAATGAAAGAAATGAATAATTTAATGGAATACACATATAGATGGATGGCCACAGATACATAAAGAAACTAGAATATTTCAATATTAGAATATTGAGTGTTAGCACAGAGAGGTTAAGTGACCCATTTTAGTTGTCATGATCAAGGAGACTTTTTACAAGGCTACCTGTTAATATATAAACCAGAGGAATAAGATACTCTAGGGAAAAATAAGGAAGTAAATTAAAAATTGTAGGTCTCCTTTAGAGAAAAATAAATGTGTATGTTCAAGGAAGTACAATATCTGGGTTGTTAGAATATAATAAGACAAGGAAGAGAAAAGTGTCAGACACACTGATGGCCAAGTGCTAGGTTTTGAATGTCCTCCCTAAAAATCACTTTTGAAAACAGCTTAATTTCCATTGTGGTGTGCTAAGGGGTAGGGCCAAGTGAATTTTAGAAGGGGATTAGGCCATGTGAGATCTGACCACATGGATTGATTAATCTATGCATAGGGTAATAAGTGATCTGGGAGGTGAACCTGCTACAAAAGCCAAATTCTGGGTCTCTTACCTGTGTCCTTTGTCTTATGTGATGCCGGATGGAAGCTACACAGATTTTCCTCCAACAAGGATGCCCTTACCAAAAGTGTTCCTGTGATCTTGGACCTCCTAACTCTAACACTTTCTGTTGACAAAATTTTATAAATTATCATGTCTGTATTATTCAGCCATAGCAACAGAATAAAAGGCTAAAAGACCAGAGTCTAAGAGTTACAATTTGGTTGCAAATGTAATGTGAAATATACTGTTTTAAAGAAAATGTATTTCATGATGTGATTTTAAATACATTTTACATTTTAGTGTATATTTTATGTGTAATATTTCATGATATAATTTTAAAATGCTTGCTCTGGTTACAAGGAGAATCATGGATCATTATTAGGAAAATCTTGAAATAACCTACATGTGAGTTGACAGTACCTTAAAATAGGAAGGAAGTAATGAGAAGGAGAAATATTAGGCATACTCAGGACAGATTTTCATTCTGTAGCAATGAATTTGGTATAATGAATGAAGGAAAGACAGAAAGGCAGTTTTCTACTAAGTAAATGTTTAAAGATAATTCCTAGGAATTGTTGTGTATTATCATTGTATTTAATGACCTTAAAATCTAACATAAGTGATAAATGTAAAAAATATTCAGGTTATATACAGAATTCTAGGTTTATTTACAAACTCCCTCTTGCCTTCTTGTTAGCAACCGCATGTTAAAAAATGTATCTAACTGATTTACTACTTAAGAAATTTTGGATCAGGAAATAAATTTAGTAAGAAACAATTTCTCCACTGAGAGATTCTGAGATAATAAGGCAAGAAAAAATATTATTTCTGAGACTCCGTTAGCCAAAACCAAAAAGAAATACATAATACATTAGTAAATTGTTAGGTTTTTGCTAGTAGAAAACATACAAGGACATCAGCAGAGGCCCTACAGTTTTCTGGCTGTAAGTTGACAAGCGTTACCATATCTCTCCATTATCTGTGGTATGAGAATTGAAACGACATAAATATCAGCCTGATCCTTTGCCTTGTATATTTTGGGTGTAATCTCCATTCACCAGATGTCGCTGCCCTTGTGTTCCCTTAGCCAGTTCTTACAGACTACAGAGCCTAACCAATTGCCTCTTTTCTTGTTTCTACTGTATTTCAGGATACAACTTACTCTCGTGGGAAGAGCACCTTCATGTTCACTTCTCCCTGAGTTCTGATCAAGCAATTTCTACTCCTCCCACAAAATGGAGAAACAAAGCTAAACGCCTCCCTAATTTTACTATGCTGCCACATAATCTGCAAGTTCCTCCCTAGAATCTCGCCTCCCCCTAGAAACAACGCTTTACCTTATCAAACAGAGCACCTGACTCTTTACCCCACAATATCCCAGTGTCACATTTGCACAGCCAAATTTAATCTGTTTGCTGAAAAACAAATATTGGCAACATTGAAAGGTGGTTTGTCCCCAGTTACCTGATACATCACTTTTGGAATAATCTCATGTTCCCTAAGAGCTCAGCATGTAATGAATTGTTTTATTTATGTCTTTAACAAACATGTGCTATTTATTCTTTGTGTTAGTATGATTTTTGCAAGGGCAATTTTGTGTAAGTAGTAACTAAAATAATAGAAACAATGATTGAGCAGGTTCTTTGTCCCTCATAGAAAGATAGCCACATAAGCAGGAAAAACACAACCCCCCCCCAAAAAGCCGAAGTGTTAATTGAATTGAAATATTTGTGGATAAAGTGCTCCTTGAAGGAGAGAGATTTGTTTAAAAAACACCTTACATAAGAAGTCATCTTCAGCAAGGATTTCAGAAAGAAACATTTTTTTAGCTAGAAAAAATGGTAGAAAAGGAAGCTCCATGAAAGAACAAAAGCAAGCAAAACAAAAGGAAAAGGTATAAAGAGAAACACAGTGGGTGGCTGACATTGATGTGAAGGTTTGTGTTTTAAAGATGATCGCTGAAGATAAACTTTAAAATATAGGTTAAAAATAGAACCTATAGGAACTTTGTATTTCACTCTAAAGGAAAAGGAAGTATTTCTCATAAAGAATATGAAAATAATGATTAGGGCAATTAATTTGGTAACAACAAAGAGAAGGAAATTGCAGCTCCCATGAAGCTAATAATCGGATACTCACAAAACCATTGTCATGTGGTAGTTAGTGCACAGTTGTACAAGTGCTAAAGTCATGACTGAGAGAAAAGTCAAAGGAGAACATCTGTAGCAATTTCAAAGGCAATGCTGTTAGCCCAGAGGAATAAGTGAATGGCTGGACTGAAGTTCATTCCTGCTGAGTGCTGGACACGGACAAGAAGTACACGCGCCTCTCTGTGCAACCGACAGACAGTTCTTCTCTGGTGGCCTTAAGGTGTCTCTATTTATACCTTCATGAGATGAAACTTCCTGCTGCCTGACTTCTCATGAGCTTTTCCACTGAAAAGCGGAAAACAAATTAAAACTAACAAAATTATAACAAATCAATAAAAGGGAATGAGTTGAGTGAGTCATCATGAGTTTAGAACAGTTTATAAATCTGGCAACTATCTCTTTGTAAAGGCTGTTTTTAAAGAATCCCATGTAAAAATATGCAACTTTGTAAATATTGCACAATTTAAAATTTTCTCTCCTAAACTTTAAAGAAATAAGGAAAAGTGTGGTGTGCATATGATAAATTCAATATAACAATATATAAATATATAAAATAAAATATAATGCATAATTGAGACATAAAATTCAATACACTGCTATAGTTTACAAGATACATTGTTACCGAGAATATAATTTTGCATTAAGATTTCTGTATATAAATACACATGCTTTTATTATCAATTTAACAATTTTACTTTTTTAAGTTTAGTTTTGTTATTTTTTGCCAGAAACAAAATATGTGTTTCATTGCAAGATTTTAGTATTATTTTAAATTATTTTTATAATATTTACAACTTTTGTTTTCCTTGCATACTTTATTATTAATCTAATTATAAGTCTTTGATTATCTCATTTATTTTTATTATTTTCTAATCCATAATCACTTATAGATTGCTTTGTTCCTTCCTTAAAGCTTGACAAATAATGTTTTTTTTTCTCTTTACTAAAATTTTGTTTTCAGATTCGGTTAGGTTCCTAATATTTATTTATATTCTTTATTAATATGAAACAATACAAATACTTCATTCACTTTTGATATTGTTGTTGTATATAACATAAAGCATATATTTTGAATATTTTCTGGAAATTATACTGAGTTTACTTTCTAACTTTTGGTACTAATTTGACTTAATTCTATTATGAGACATATTATTAAATTATTAATATGTTCTATATAATTTGTTTACAACTGTAATTTTCTTTCAAAGACTAGCAAATATTTAAGTTAATATCAAAAATTGCTCTACTCACTATACTTCAAAAATCATGTGTTATATAACATAATTTCCCTCAATTAAAAATATAGTAAAAAGACAATGATTAGCACAGCAGTTGACACCTCTTAAAATTATTAAAAGTAGTAAACTTATTTCATAAGCATTGATTGCATGTTATTTTTCCTTTATAATTATTCCTTCACTGAAATCACAAACATCTAAATCCAACAGCATAGTCAGATTTCCTTCCCTATGCTGTGTGCTACCATTCTACAGAATTGTTACAATCTCTTTCTGTGGAAAAATATTTCCTAGAATGGTGGGACATTATTTCTTCCTCCTGCCCATTTTGGTACTCTCTCCTCACCAATCTCTCACTTACCCACAGTCTTTGCATTTCCCATCTTCAAGGGATTTGCTTTTATGTTATGCCAAGGAAATATGTTAGATTAAATTCCAAAGTAATATTTGAATGCAAATAATATTCTTTAGAGAGAGGAGCATAATTTAAATAAGTGTAAAGTAGTCTTCCCTATTTTCGCTTTTCTATTTTCATGATACTTTATATGCAACAAAACAAATCCAAAACAAATTTTCCCATTTCACTGCATTGCACGAGTTTGGGAGAATTCCTTCCTGATTTGGGCATCCGTGTACAAGCGATGCTGCCAACTCTTGTGTCTTTATGTGAGTCTTCCTGAATGGATGTGGTGACGGTACATTGGAATCATTCAGACTGTGCAGTTGACCAACAGTCACATGAATCATTTAACAAGGAAACATCAGCCAGCTGTTTCTCACCCTACACTTGGTCTTCCCCCAAAAAGAGGATCTATTTGAATATCTAGATTAATTCCTAGCATTATCCATGTTGCTGTGTGCCACGGAATGGCTCAGCCAACATGCAAGCTAATACCTGACTCTGGGTCAGGTTACATGATGGAAAGATGAAACAGACAGGGTAAGAAGGTTACGTAGTTTACTGATCTAGTTGTCAGTTCCAACCATGCTCCTTTTTGCTTGAATCTGTCATGTATATGGCCAACAGGCCTCTCTTCTGGCATGCCCTATCTTCAAGATCTAATAAATCTTGTCCTAACACTTCCAGTTCTAAGCGAGAGAATCACTCCCCTATGTTCAAAGCTCCGTAAGTTCCTTAGGCCCTGGCTGATTCATCATTACTTAGTATTTTTCTATAATCTTTCTATATTCAACTCCTTACATGCATCTCTTTTTATCTCGCTAATTTTCAATGCTGAAAATATTGGCAATACCTAATCTCTACGGAAACCTAAGTCTGTAATTGTTACATAAAGAAAGCTTGACTTATGAACGATCTACAGCAACTTCATCTCTCATGGCACTTTGTATGTTCTCCAAATGGCTTGATCGTCCTCTGTTCTTAAGTAAAACTAGAAAAACTATAATAATGTAAGTCATAACACACACACACACACACACACACACACACACACACACACACACACACACACACACACACTTTTTTCATTTGAATAGTAAGCATGCCAAGCATCTGTAGTTATGTCTTGCTTTGGGGTGAAAGCTGTTCTCCATCGCTGTCCCTAGAGGGAGCCATGCAATTATGCTCACTTCACAGCCTCGGAAAAGCTTGGCCCCCTTTAGGTATGTATTACTTTTGCCTTGCTGGCCTCCAGCACTTTACAATTCACATTTACCGGTGCCTTTTGAGTCCGTCAGTGACATTTGAGAGACAAAAATAAAAGCAATGATAACTGACAACAATGAACTTTACCTGAGGCCTCTGCTCCTTGAAAACAGTGACAGTTTCCGCAATCCCCAGCCCCTCTTTGTCTGGAACCTGCTTCCTGTAAGCTGTTCTTCCTGTGGGTTTGGTAATAGCTAAGATGACCCCTTGTTTGTCTGTGACAGGGATGGAAACAAACAACCCAAAACTTGGTTATGTGTTTCACAAATAACAAAACTGTTTCTCCTTATGGATCCGTCACACATGTAAGCCATTCAACCTAACAGAACCAGGCAGGCTTTTCCCAGCGTCTGTACAGAGACCCAAGGGTAGTGGACCAGGAAATTGAGAATTCTTTCCTTGAGAGTTCTCTAATTCTAACACAGGACACTTCACTTGGCATCAGAGAAAGTCACTATATTTTAAATTACCATTCGTATTTCATTGAAGCCTTAATTTCTCTAATTTTAAAGATTGAATCTTAGTTGATAAAACCTTTCTCATGTCCTGTTGTCATTTTTTTGAATTGTAGAAAGATTCTAATAATTATTATTCAATTTATTTTCACAAAAATTTCTTTTAAATATGACAAAACAACTTCAAATTTCTTGCATTCATGTGCGTGACCTAAAATTGAACTAAAATTATGTTTTTAAAATAATTAAAATTTAGTTCTGTCTTTTTTTAAAAAAAATGATCAATAAGGTCATTTCACTGCATTACCTGTTATTTTCATTCTCTGACAAAGGATCCATTTCATATAGTCAGTTTTATCTGTCAAAAGAGTTACTGTTTTTTTTTTTTTTAAGAACCATAGATATTTTAAATTTCTGGACACACTGAAAGTATTCACTACAAATTGGTTAACTGGAAGTTTTCTAAAACAAGTTTTTAATTAATTAAAATGTGCACAACAAGTGTCAAATTTTAATTTGCATAATACACATAGTTTTATAACTTTTGAAGAAATTAAAAACTTTAGAACCACTAAATAACACAATTGGTAAGTTCAAATTAAAAAGAATAAGAACTCCAATTTAATAAAACATATGAATAATAACAAATGCACTGTAGCATTATGTTAAAAAGTTAGTAACACTTAAAAGCTAGTAGTCTTGTAATTCAAATATTTTATTTCACTAACAGTTATTTATTATTTACCTTCTTCTGATGCTAAATGCTATGGACAATGTAATGATAAACTAAAATAATACAAGTACATATTTATAATCTATAACATATATATATTCCAATGCAAGAGCTAAAACATATTTAAATTTTTGTAGTTTTACCATAGTAGGCATAAAAATTTAAAGTGATATGCAAATTCATAAGGAAATTGTTTAAACAAAATCACTATAAAATGCGTGCAAAATAAATGATTTATGCTGTGTAAGAATAGTAGTTGAACTACTCATATCCATAGAATAATATACTGTAAACGCTTTAAAAGTCATGATCTTGGAATGTTTTTAATAAGCTTGGAAAGCATTCCTGCAAACAAAGAAGCAGATGTGAAAACAATATTGGAAGACCTCAGTTTAGTCATGAATATAGAGAAAGTGTGTACTGGTGATGTGTATTTTCAGGCATAAGCCATTTGGAACGTTCTCAAATGTTCCTTAGGAACTCTGTGTCTTCTCAGGGACACATTGCCCTTTACGACTTGGTTAAAATTGACTCTGTCTCCTACTTTATCATCTCATGAGCCTTAGTAAGAACTAGAGATTCTTCTCAAATTGGTTTTTCCTGTTAACTTCTACGTTTCTCTCTGTATGAACAGCTAACTCTGGAAATTGTTTGTCTCTCCTAAATATAGCTTCTCTTTCTCCATAACTCTCAAAGAACCAATTAAATAAGATTTTGCAAACTACACACCACAGGAAACCTGGCACAGCAGAAAAATGTTACTTATAACAGAGCACAGGGTGCAGTTTGAGACTGAATATTCCTCCTCATCCCTGCCTACACTGCGCGCATCTCTGTTAGTCCTCAGGAGAACTGGTGCTTTGCTGCTCTGCTGGGCTCCCTGCACCTCTTTTCCTTGGCTGCGAATCCGTGAAAGATCTCTCCTCTTCCTTTATGCAGAAAATTCATTTTCTCAAATCCTCTGCTACAAACTACAGGACTTATCTTTTAACTTATCCAGGACATTTTAAATTTTCCCCCCCTTTTCCAACGTTTAGCTGCACACAGAAACCGTGGCATTCCATTAATGATTATACCTTCGTGAAACTCAAATTTTTGCAGAACATTTCTTCTTTCTAAGAGGAACAAAACAACCTAATTTTTCCATAGCACTGTTGAAAGAAAAGAAACAATTTCAAGGAAGGATAGAAAGAGAGAAGGAGAACACAAAACAGTAAACTTTAGTTAAAAATTATTTCACTTCCTTCTACATATTAGGTATACAGAAAAATAAAATATTAGAAAATTAACAGACAGGTCTGTATAGTAATACTTATTTTCCTTTCCTCCATTTGTCTTTAATTTTTAAAAATACAGGTGATTATTGTAGTATAAAACCAATAATTAATAAAGAAAAAATCATTAACTAGCAGTTTTCTGGAGCATAGAACTGCAAGCACGTTTGACAATTTTTCAAAACCAACTTTCCAGATCTTTTTTCAGTAAATTAATACTACTCTTCAACTCTTCATTACCACAGAAAATCTGATTTTCAGTGTCAAGCTATGTCAGATTCTTCCTTCTCTCTCAGTAATTCCTGCCCATTAAAACAAGCATAAGATTATATATTCTTAGTAACAGGATACATTATGAAATACAGAATGAAACAATAATGTCACTTATTTAAAATGCATGGCGGGCAAGAAACAACTAGAAAATAATTCTAATTCATTGGTATTTTTCTGGTTACTTTCCTTAATTCAGCCAACATCCTCAAATTAGAGGAGGAGAGGTGGATTTGGGCTCACATTTCAGGCAGCTGGCTCCAAGGCAGGACAGCGTGGCACAGAGGTGTGGCAGAGGAGGTGCTGCTCATGGTACCCAGGAATGAAGAATTGGAAGCGAAGAGCTAGTGAGGCAGCTACAGGGCTCCACATCACTCCCCCAGGGACCTGCCTCTTCAGACTGGACCCACCTCCTAATCACAAGTCACTGATAAACCCCCTATAATCCAGTCACTTTCCAAAAGCGCCCCCTGTGAGTTCATGAGTCTGTCTGTAGGGGACATTTTAGATTAAACTATGCTAGTATTCTTGTTGATTTTCTACTAGTAATGAAATTGTTTTAAAACCAATGTGTTGGACTGGGGATTTAGCTTAGTGGTGTAAGCACCTGCCTGGCAAGCACGAGGTTGTAAGTTCAATCCCCAGTGCAAAAAAAAAAAAAATCCAATGTGTTACAGTTATTAAGTGCTTGAAACTTTTGACTGGGGTGAAACATACAAAGCTCTTAAATATGGAACACTTTTTAAAGACTGCTTCGCTCTTGAGTCAATAATTAGAAATAACTTGAAATTTTCTCTGAAATAAAGACAATTGACTATATCTTTTCTTTGAAAAGTAAAATTAGTTTCCATGATTTTAATAACTGGTTATACTTTTTTGGTTGATAGACTGTACATGTGCCTTCTGGGGGCGCCTTGAGGGATAATTTCCATGTTTCTGTGCCTCACATTGCCAGACTGGGAGAAATGCTGAATGTCCTTATTGAATTCATGATTTGTGAAGAAGGCTGCACAGGCGCTATGCTATAAAACTCTTTATTTTCCTTAATATTAACTGATAATGGTCATGCAATTATAGAATTTTATCAAAATGCTGTATTAATTTTTAAATCTCTTCTACCATAAGAAATAAAGACTTCAGTGATTACCTTTTAAATTTGATGAATGTTAGCAAAAATTGATTATTCAAAGCAAAAAAGTAAATATATGCCAGATTTTTGCTGAATTATTATATCAATTCTTGATTAACTTTGTAAATATTCATTAACCTGAGAAGAAAAATATAAGATTTTTATATGTGGTTTCTGTTAGATTTTGAATAACTATACCTTAAAACTTCCAGAGAAGAATTTTTTAGGAACTAAATATAACAGAGTAAAAAATTAGAAAAGATATTGGTATGTAATCTCAGTTGTGAGTTAGCTACCATTGTGCTGAAAGTTAAACTCAAATACTCCTTTTTTGTCTTTTTTAAAACTTTTTTAAAGTAATTAAGTTTATTGGTATATTTTAAAGATCTACAAAATGTTCCCATTCAGCATGAGGAATTCATATCTGTATGTGATAAACTTAATTCTATTTTTTTTCCAATCCACTGCTCTTCCTTCAATGTTTCCATCTTCTTTATTTACAAAATCTTTGTTTTTAATTTTTCCTTTTCTCCATGTTTTTTTCTTTACCCTTTCTTCCTTTTTTCCTCTCCCCTTTCCCTAATTTCTCTACACATTTGAACATTTTCTTTCTACTTCACAAATTTTCATGCAGTTTGGTCTTTATTTACACTTTCCATCTCTTGCACCAGATAAACAATGCCATATAATGAATAGACACTTCTCAGACAAAGAAGAAAAGGCAAATAAAAATATGAGAAAATGTGATACATCACTGGTTATTCAAAAATGCAAATTAAAACAAATTCCATCTCACTCCAGAAAGAGTGGCTGTTACCAAGAAATCAGCCATTAACAAATGCTGGTGGGACTATGGGGAAAAGGAACTCTTCTCTACTGTTAGTGGGAGTGTAGACTGGTGCAACCACTGTGAAAATCAGTGTGGAGATTCTCAAAAAACTTAAAGTAGTGGATCCACTCATGCCAGTTATTTCCTTTCTTGGTATCTTCCTGAAATAATTAATGCATCAAACAACAGCAATATATGCACGGTCTTGTTTATAGCAGCACAGTCTGTAACAGCTAAGTCTTGGAAACCACCCAAATGCCTATCATTTGATGAATGGATAAAGATTGTTTTATACAGTGGAATACCGTTTATCATGAAGGAGGATAAATGTCAGACATTTCTAGGTAAATGGGTGGATCTTGAGACCATACTCTCAATTAAAATAAATTGGATGTATGTGTAAATACTACAGTTTCTCTGGTGTGAGAAATCAAATTGTTCTAAAGTTATCTATGTATTCCTATCTCTATAAAATAAATAAATGACTTATGTTAAATGATGTTACTTGATGGATGGAATATTTTCATTCATGTTATCTGCCGTAGCTTACTGAGTGATTTGCAAATCAGTGGTTATCACAGGATGGGTTCATGGTCTAAGTAAGGTCAAATATACAATTCCTGAAGAACTTCACCTATTTAGACCTTTCATAATGCAGTCAAGAACCCAGTCAACATTAAAGTGCACACACACACACACACACAGAATCCTTGAACACCTGAAATACTATCTTTGAATCAAAGTAAATTCTGAATTTATTAATGCTTACAGAGCAGCAATTGCATATTTGCTTCACTGATGAATGTCTTATAAACCATTCTCTAAGTGTCTCATCCACAACCCAGTCGTGTCAAGCAGTGGAGTTGGTTGCCCAGAGACTCAAGAAGATATTTGGAGGTTGTTTATGAGCTGGAAGGTTTATCAGGCTTACTAACAGGGACAGTGAGACAAAGCAGTATGTATTTACAGGAAAGGTTAACGACAGCACTGCTTCACAGAACTGGTAGTGATGGTTGAACAATGTCAGAAAGTACTCAAAGTAGTGAGTAGTGGCATTTGCACTCCTAGTATTTATCTTCTCCGCAGTGTTCTCTTCTGCTCACAGTGTCCAATAGCAGCCAGACGGAACAAAGAATTCTACAGGGCTTTCTTTGGCATGTGCATAACACTAGGAGAAGGGGTTTATATTTTACATGAGCAGTGAAATTATGGACTTGCTTTGTTCTTTTAAATGACCAGCATTTCAAGCAACAGTTGACAGTTCCCAATATCCTTTAGATAATTCTTATGCAGACAGAGTGTTTGGGACATGTTTACAGCATCCCCTTGACTTGGCAAGAGTCTTTATATTATCAGAGCAGTGTTTCCGGAATGTGGTGATAAATGTCGTTTTTCTGAGGAATGACAAAAAAAGTGACAGATTGAACTTATTTACAAATCCAGACTAATCATTTAGTATACTTTTTAAAAAAATAAAAGCATTGTGGAATTTTGCAAATATATTTGAGTCATTAATCTATAGATAACTCTTGCACATATTACTACTATTATTATAACTAATTTTGCTTATAATTTCACAAGTCTATTTTACTACAGGGTAGCATATCGGAAAATACTTTATAAGATATCTACTTTATATATAAATATATATCATACAGTAGTGCCTCAGTTAATGAACATAATTTTTTCAATGATTCTAATCACCAAACTAACTAATTGGACAAGAACCAAAGCAAATTCAATGGTTAGATTCAATGTCCACCTTGTAGGAAAATTTGATTCCAGCTTGTCCAATTGGTTTGTAACCAAAATTGTGGAAAGAATTAAGTTTGTGAACTGAGGCATGGTGACTGAGGGAGAAAGGAAGGGGGAAAGGGAAAGGCAGATGGATAGGGAGAAATAGAGGGGGAGGAAGAGGAATATGTTACAAAATGTTGACATACGATTATAGAGACTTGACTGTGTTCAAATTTTCCATCTGCAGTCAAGGACCCAAGAAAGTCAATGTAGTTCAAGGGCTGAAGGTCTGCAGAGCTAATATATTAGACATATATTTCTGTTGCTTAGACTAGCACCTTAATTTAAAGGAAAAATAATATACCAGGCTCATGATTTCAGGGATTTCAGTCCATGGTTTGCTGGCTTCAAGTCAGAAACATCACAGTGGAACACAGCTGCTTAGTTCTTGGGGGCCAAGAAGCAAAGCAGGGGAGCAGTCTGGAGAGGGGTGAGGGAAGATCTATAGACCCTTCTGTCTGCTGCTGTGACCCAGCCAAGCATAACCAGAAGTGTGCTGTTTCAGTCCTCAGGGCAGCTCCCAAGCAAATCTATTTGGAAATCCTCTTTAACTGCCTCTGTATCTACACTAATAGTGTCTGGGTCTCAAAGGGTCAGAACAAGGGCACAGAGGGCAAGGGACAGTTGGAGTCCTAGTTTAAGCAGTTAGGGTGGAAGAGGGTGAATTTAAACTTCTCTGTGGTTTTCCACTTGATAGAATGATATCCGTCCACATTGGGGAAGGACCTCTGATTTACCCAATGCATGTATGAGATATCCAATTACTCCAGAAACAGCTGCATAGCCCCATTCTATAAAGAATATTTAATAAGATATCTAAGTATCCCATGGCCCAACCAAGTTGTCAGAGGTAAAAGGCAATTGCATTATCACACTTCACCACCATGTTCCCAATAAAAAAGCTAAAATGCAGATGTTCACTAGATTTCTAGCTCACTCTGCTGGTGGTACAGAGATTGAACTTTTGACCTTACAACTAGTTACACTTTTTTTTTTTTTTTTCCGTAACGGGGATCAAACTCATGACCTCGCGCTTGCCAGGCAGGTGCTTACACCACTGAGCTAAATCCCAGGCCCTTAGTTGCGCTTTTTTATCAACTAAAGGTGTGTGTGCCTGTGTGTCTGAATGTGTGTCTTCAATGAAACTGTAAATCTACATATTTAGCCAATCAAAAAAGAGTCTCACACTAACTGCCTTCTCCTAGAAGCTTGAATGTAATTCCTAGCTTTACAGAGACCATTTTCTAGATGATACTTTTTACTAGTCAGTCAATAAATATCAGTCCTATGAAGAGCACTAAGTTGCACAGGTTTGGGTATGTATGGAAGTGGGAGCAGGCTTTCATTTTTTTGTTTTGCTTTTTGTGTTTGTGAAAGTGCTTGCCAGTTTCCAAATAGTGCTGAGAGATTTTTCTAAAAATGTTTTATCTAATTCCATATTATTTAAATTAATTTTTATTACAGAAATGTTATTTTTAGAGAAATGTAAATATATATATATATTTAAATAAAACAAACTGCTGGTGCTTGGAGAAGTCTAGAAAGGGGGCATTCAGGATTGGTCAAATTTGAGGTTTCTCATAAAGAGCAAGAATAAGATAAATAATGGGACACGAGAAAGTAGATCTTTTGCTAAAGGGAAGAGGACCAAGAGAAGAAAGGTGAGAGAGAGGAGAAGAAAATGGATTTCACAGAGAAACTGTGGTGTGTCAGGGATTTGTCCCAGCTCCCCACTAGCAATGAAATTATTAGTTACTGCAAGTGTATCCTGAGAAAATGTAAAAAAGTGAAAATAAAATTTAGAATATGAGTTGGAGGAAGCGAAACAAATGATGGGTAAGATTTAGAATGTTAACTGTAGGAACTGGGAGATAAAAATATAGGGGTTGCATTTCAAGTCAACTGAACAACATTCACTAGTGTAGAATGCCTAGTTATGGCTTGTTAAATTCCATCAGAATTATTATGTCATATATCATAATGTCACATAATTATGAAATAACATATTACAATAGTGTGTGAACCAAATTCTTTTTTGCCAAGTGAAATAATGCTTTACACAAACATTTTGGTTGATTTTGATAAGAATATATGTATATTTTTTTCTAATTTAAAAGTAGAGACAACAGATAAAGATTATTTATTTGACATTGGATACATGTTGCAAGACATTCATTAGTCTGAGGTCACGTCAGTTACCAGTTACTAGAAAACATGTTTTTGTGACCACGCAGGGAAAATTCACAGTGCGGCTCTTTTAGGAGGCCCCTCTGAGGGCAGCTGAAAAGCTCACAGGCTGCAGAGCCAAACTGCTGCTTGACAATCACAGTTAGCCTCAGATTAGCTGTGTAAATTGGGGAAATTTTAGCTTCTTCATCAGTAAGTTTGGTTTATTTAAAAATAGCACCAGTTCGTTCAGTTCTTAGGAGAACTGTGTCACTATACATACGGCACCAACATTAGAATCTGCTATAAAGTGAGTCCCAAACGCGTGCTACATTGTTTAAACATTTTAAAAATGTTGGTATCAGCACATATTTACAATGCAGACATGTTATTATTAAATCCCTAAACTAAATCTTCATGATTTCAAAGCTACATATATATCACATATACACTTATATGTATGCATTTTGTACATTTAACATATGCAAAAATTTATCTCATTGTTAATATTTGCAAAATAATCCTTATATTACCAAAGATGTGCAGATGTCTACACGGATATTAGAAAAGGCACCATGTGGGTAAGTGCAACAAAGTGGTCAGACCATTAATAAATGAAATGAAAGATTATATAACTCCATACTTTATTGTGTTATTAGCTTATTTAAGAGAGCATAAAGATGCATAAAACAATATGTCCATTCTTTTGATTTAATGGAAATTCTATTCTGCTGTCAGAAAAACAAATAAAAGTTTGTGATTATTGTTATTATTTTGATATGTCTTTATTTCTAGACTTTTATTATTATGTTAAGATTTATTAAGTTAACAGCTTGTTTTTGCTAGTCTTCCTTTAAATTGATTAAAATTTCCTAATATATTTTTTCTAATATTTTGCAAAGTAAATCAAACATTTTTTTCTTGTTGCTATGTAACATAGAAAGGGGAAATAACCTATTTTTTAAAAGGGAAATTTTGCTCTTATATGGAATAGTCACTAATTAGAAGCATGGCAGAACTACTTTGTTGTGAGATGTGTTATAATCACATTGATAGTATTAACAAAAGCCTCATAATTATACTTTTTACTATGCTGAGAACTATTAAAATCCCTAGACATACTATATACTTAATTTTTGTTCACACAGTTTATTAAATATTAACATTTGTGATGCTTCATAGCACAAAATTCAAATTATTGTCAGTACTTCAATATTCTCAATAGTTTAAATTAGATTTAGCTCATTGTACTAAGTTGCATTTTTCACAAAAATATTTAATTTGCTTAGTTCTCGTTGCATCACACTTAGAAAATAATTTGCAACTCCAGAAATTATGGACTGTACTATTTTTGCATTTACATTACAGAATAATTATGGCTACTTTTCTTCCTTCAGTTTTAAAATAAAAAAGAAGGCCTACTTTAAAATAATTACCTACAATTTTGACTTGACAAAATGTCAAAGCTTATTTCCTTCCTTACAGTTCTTTTTGTGGAGTTTTGTATTAAAAGTAAAATGTTTTGATGTGATATCTACTGTCATTGTATTTCATGTCTAGGATGATATAATTACGAAAAATAAAGCCTGCCTTAGGGAACTAAAAAAAAGATCTGAATTAGTTTCTTAAGACTTTTTTACAGAAATATAGGAAAACTTAACAATATCTTTCTCTTTTCATTGTTTAAAAATAGCTCTTACCTAATAATGTCATTACATATCAGGTTACACAGGCTTACCATACACTTTTTGAAAGTACTTATAATGATTATTCAAATTATTGTTTTAATATAGCATATCCTATAACAAACAACAAGATGCAAAATTTTCTTTGCATTTACAAATCTTGCTTGATATTTGGCATTAGGGGATAACAAGTAATTTTATTCATATGGTAGCTTTTTCAAAACTGATAAAGGATTTTATTAAAATAGCTGACATTTACAATGGTGACTTTAATTTCAACTGCCAGTTCCACTTGATAGTATCAAACCTGGAAAGTTTGTGTAATTCAGTGAATCACTTCAGAATTCTTGTTTGCCCAGAATCTAGTATATGTGAACCTTCTACACAAGGTTTGTTTTTTTGTAATGTTTCTTTTAGTCATGATGGGCATCTTAACTGGTCCTTTCACTTTGAAATTGTTATCTTTTGCACTTCTCCTGTGTAATTCTGTTTTGTGAACCCACTCTGGTGGGTTCCTCTGATATCTATAAAAGCCATATCTACAGCATGGCTTCCCAGTTCCTGTCTTCTTTATCACAAAGTACAGTCATGAAGCAGAAACACTTGTCTACATGGAAGTTTTTCATCAAACTTCTCACCAACCTACGAAGAGGCTGGGACAGTTTCTAAAGAATGATCATGATTCTTGATTACTGTAATTGGCAAAACTCAGGAACCAGCGTTTAGTCACTTGATCAAAACTATATATCTTATGCTTGAAATTAATCTGAAATATATAGGATAGCTTTGTTATGGAAATGTTTCAAATTTTGAAGTTCTAGAACACATACTCCAAGGAATTTAAACCTTCATTATTATGTCTATTTAAAGATGAACTTAATATAGATTATGAACAAAATGTTGAGTGCAGTTTATATGATGCAATATTTAATCTTAAAACAGAAAATTTAAAAAAAAAGGAAGGCTAACATTCATGTTAAATGATTTAAGATCTTTAAAATTATGGCTTTCATTTACTATTTGTTATCAGCAAGACCTTTTTATCTAGCTATCAGTTAGCCTAAAATTTATTTTGTACATATGATAGAATGAAGCTGTATCTTCTTTTTTTAAAGCTATTTTTAGTTCTAAGCACTTACGAAGAGTCAATCTTGGTGTTACTAGTATAAACTTTCACATTCATTTCATAATGAATTTACGTAGAATTTGGATTCCACTTCTAAGGTTCATAAACTATTTCAGTATTTTCCTCTAATTTTTAATAATGTCTCCAGATAATTTTAGTTATTTTAGTTTCTGTGGCAAAAACTTACTCAAAAAGCAAATATCTCAGTTATGTGATTAATAGTATCTTAATGATATTCTTTTGTTTATTCAGCATCTAATTATTTATAAACATATCTAACAGGTCTCTAATTAAATCAGCCTTTTAATATAAATAAAAAAGAAGTTTCAAATATTTTTGATAAAGACATGTTTTTAAATATGCACGATCTTTTATCCCCAGAGTTTCCATTTTTCTTTAAGAAAGACTCTAGCTTTATTAACAGAATTTTTTGTTTATTTCTAAAAATAATGTGCCCTATACCTTTTTAGCTCAACCAAAATATTAACATTAATAGAAATTTTGTGCTGATATGATCCCTATATCTCACATACTTAAAGTTTTGCCATTATTACTTAAAGTGCCATAGATTCTGGAAACATAATAATAAGAAACCACTGTGATATTAAACTGAGTTAAACCTTAACTAACTAAGCCTTATTAAACTGAGTTAAACCTTAACTAACTGTTGTCTGAGAATGTGCCTATTTAAGCTTGTTCTACATGACATTAAGGTGAAGGGAATTGTTTGTTACTGAAAACAAAATTAAAAGTGTGCATGAAAAAGAATTCTGTGATACATCCCACTATCTATGAAGATATTCCTTTGTGTGAATTCACATTTTCATATAGTACCAATTTCCTTGTACTGTAAAGATACCTTTTAACATTTCTTGTAAGTCTTGTAATGGATTGTACATATTTCAAGTATTATTTATGTAATAATTTCATCACACTTTTAAAAATTATATTCATTAGTAAATATTCTAGGTTGAAAGTTTGCTTTTTTCCTGTCTCTTTGCTTTATTATTGTTTTTGTACTCTCCATCAGTTTAAGTTATTTTTAAAGACAACTGTTGTATCCTTTTATTTCTCAGTAAATTATGTGTACCTTTCCTCTAAGGACTTTTAAGATTTTTTTCTGATACTTTTTTCAGCAATTTGGCTAATTCATGGAATTTCTTTATTATTTCTTGTGCTTGGAATTGTTGAGATTGTGAATCTGTGCTTAAAATTAACATCAAATTTGAGAACAATTTCAGCCAGGATTTCCTCTAATTTTTGTGAACTGCTTTTTTGAGAACTTTCTCTCTCTCTCTCTCTTTCTCTCTTCCTGTTTCTCTTTTTCTCCATGTCTTCATATATACATATATAGTAAATTATTTATATATATATATAAACATATATATATATCAATTTTAAATCTATGTAGGGAGATAAATATAGCTATAGATAAAGATATGGATATAGATTTCTTCATTTTGTGCAATACTTCATCAACAGCTCTATTTTTCAACTTCCTTTTCTTAGTTTCATTTCAGAGAGCTTTGGTTCGTTTAAGCCTGCTGTTTCTTCCAGAAACATCTAACATGATGTTGATTCAATATTTTACAACTTTGAAATTTTGGTTTTGGTTTCTCCTGAATGTGTTTGGATCCCTTAATCATTGTTTTAAGTCTCTAAGCATAATACATATTTTCTGTCGCTTCTCCCACACACAGAACACAGTCATAATAGCATGCTTATTTACTACTTCTACCACGTGGAATAGTGACGGAACATTTACATTGATGTTTACTTTCTGTCTTCATTTGGGTTGTAATTTCCTGTCTCTGCATGCCATAAAATTTTTATTGGGTTTCACCATGTTAGAAGCTGGACACTTTATATTCATGTAAACATTCTTAAGGTTTGTCATGGGACACATTACATTACTTAGAAACAGTTCTATTCCCTTGCGTCTTTTATTTTAAGCACCATGTAGTCTAATTTTTTCTCACTACAGAGGCAACAATGCTCAGTACAATCATTTCTTCATCAATCATAAGGTTTTCCTTCTGGCTCATAGGAACTTATTCTTTCTCTGGACCAGTGAGAGTAGCAGGCACTGCTCCCTCTCATCTGTCACGGTTGATTCCTTCTGACTGTGGATAATGTCCCCATAAATGTGCTGATAATTGTTCAGTGAGTACTTCAGAAGAGCACAGCATACATCTCCAAAGTTCTGTCCAGCGTGCGGCCCACTTGCCTCTAACCTGTCAGTTAGAGCTTGGTTTCCTTATAAACTGTATCTTCAATTAAAGTAGAGACCAAATTCTGCTTGTGTTCACTGTTTCATGATCTCAAATTTTCATCTAGGTTTATTGGGTAAAATAAAGACATGACTCCCTTGGTTTTATTGTTACTTTTCTTTCTCTCACATATCTATACTGCTTTCCATGTCTGACGTCTAATGCTTTCAGAGAGGCTGTTGATTATCTTGCATGTAGTGTTAAAACTGTTCAAATTCAGACAATAAATACAGTTCTTGTTACACCATCTTTGTTAGAAAGGCTAGGGGTGTGGACCTACTTCATATACCAGTTCTGTCTACCAATGATTTCTAAAACAAATCATGAGTCATGCTCTTATCCAATCATGATAATTCAAAAGTTAAACATCAAGGTCTTTCCAACAATACAAAAGAGATACGATTTTTTGCTGTGTAAATATTTAACCATAGTATATTGGTGCTACTTTATACTAGATCATAACTACTTGTTTTAAGATTTCAAGAAACTAATCAGTCACTAGGTGTGACCATTGTTTAAACAATTATTATTTTAAAAATACATAAAATTATACTGTAACATTAAATTCAAAACAAATATAGTACATATCCAACACTCACTACTTGCTAATTGTTCTACTACACGTTACTACAATAAGCAGCAGCAATGCTAAATAACACAAATACTGTGTTACTACGACAGAATTTCTAACAACAGAGGCGGGCACTAAATGACTAGAGTATTGAACAGGTGTTACACACTGCGCGGAGGTACCAGACAAAGAGAGAACAAGGGCCACAGACAGGACGATCACAACAGGTTTGCAGCAAGATAGATTGGAAATGCTGTGCTAAAATTTCCTTATGCTTCTCAGAATGAATAGCTCACAGGTTATAATTATAAATTGTTTATTTCTGGAATTTATCTTCTTAATATGTTTACACTAAAGATGACGGCTGGTAACAGAAAGTGTGAAAAAGGACATCACAGATAATCTTTGGCAATATTGTAAAATGACAATTAAATATGTAAGTATGGGGAATGAAGATTCCAGTTGAATTTCAGCTCTCCACAAAAGATTTGATGAACAAGGATAACATGAACTTGGTGTAATGAGGAGACATGTCTTTGCACACGGACAAGATTTGGTTGAATTCTAATTCTGCCACTTGCGAATGTGAGGCTCTAGTGTGTAGGTCTTCATCTGCAAAATGAAAATAGTAAACTGTATTACAATTCTTTTTGAAAATTAACTTAGAATTTTGTATAAACTATTAGTGCAATGAGTAATTAACTATCCCCAATGATAATAAATATTAAAGACTCTATGATCTGCATCATGTACTGACATCCTGGATTTTGTTTCAATTTTTTTTTCATTTCTTATGAGATTTCACCTGATGAAAAATGCAAGTTACTATTCAAGATAATTGAAATCTAGATATAGTATGAAATTTGGTATTTTTGAGTATTAATAGGTAAATTAGGAACAAACGTATTAGCATTGTGGTTGTTAGTTGTGATGTGTCAGTTGGACTTGGGGGAGCACCGCCTAGCAGAGTGATAAAGCTGTGGGTGTCTCTGGATGATCCACATGTCAGCCAGTAACCTGAAAGAGTGAAATGCCATACCAGTTCGGGTCCACAATAATGCGCTTGTGGCCTGGAACTCACTTAAAGCAAAAAAGGAAGTGTTCCACTTTTGGAGGGGCTGCAGTCCTCATCATTGCCTTTGGATGTTGGTCTCCATAATTTTAAACCTTCCAACACTGACTCTTCAGCATTCATAGGCACTTTTTACCTTTCTGACACAATTTCACCAGTGACTGCACAGTGAAATTCCAGATTTTCACCTTGAAATGCTACTGAATCCTCAGTTTGGAAGCCTGCAGATGATCGCTCTGCTTTCTTCTGCATTCAATTTTGGAGACAGCTACTGTAATTTTTTGATATTGATAGTGTAACTCTACCTAATATATATAATCAGACATATATTTTCTATGGATTCTCTTCCTCTGAAGAACCTTAATAATATATCCACATGCATAACTTGTAATATATAACTTTGTAGTAACTCTAGTAATGTCCCAAGTTTTTAACCTGTAGATTATATTAAAACATTAACTAAATATAACCAGCCATGTGTGCCACACTTATTTATGACATCATAATTTTTTTTGATTTCCTGTTCTATGTAGGATACTGTGATAAATAGCTAGGGACTGAAACTAATCAGGAAACAACTGTCACCTTAAGGAGTTAACAAATGATCTATTGATCTTTAAATATGTCATTGCTAGAGTGTTACGAAGAATATGAAAAATATATGGTGTAATGATATTAAAAGGTTGTAACTAAGAAGGTAGGTGGATGATAAAAGAATAAGGATGCTGCAGTTTTATTTTCTATGAGAAAAAGAAATGAAACGTAGACAAAGAGAAGATGTGCTAGTGTGCAAAGAGAAAAGAAAGTGCATTTGCTGAAATAAAAACAGCTTTCAAAGAGGCTCTGAAAAATATTAATTGTTAACATTAAAATAAAAATATTGCTTTTTTCACAATGTATCATTGCTGTTTATAATATCAGGACTCATATGGCAAAATAGTTTTCAGTTTCAGAAAACATTGTCAGTATTCGTTCCATTTACTTACTATTGACTTTATCAATACTGATTTAATTTTATTTCATTTCTTTTATTGTTTAACTCATGTAATACCCATGTGTACCTTATCTTTTCTCCAATTTTTAAATTTATTCTGTTTCATTTTTCTCTTTTTTCTTGGTCAGTAGATTAGATATTTTTTTCAGTGCTTAGACGCAGCATCCCAGATCATTTAATTCTGCCCTCATTAGCTAGAACATTATGAAATGGGATTGAAAATGGATTGAGCAAAAAAAGGCAAAAAAAAAATAAAGGAGAGAACATATAAATGTTAAAGAAATTTCAAAGGACACAATTGCATTTAAAAAATATTATCTCCTTAAGCAATACAAATAAACGGAATATGTACTCTGATTTTCTTTCTTTTTGAATCTTAAATTTAGACCTATTAAACTTGTGAAATCTTTATCTTTCCAGTAAATATATGTTCTCAGAGAATTTAAAGAATGTTTAATTTTATCTTCTAAAGCATGATACAAAACTAGTTTCCCTTTTCAATAAATCTTAATCTGATGTGAATCAAATTTAGGAATATTACAAACATTTTCTGTTTTAGATTTTTTATGTAAGTAGGTGTTAATAAATGCTTTTTACTACTTTGCAACATTATAAAAGTTTGCTTCTGTCATTTTTCCATTACAATTGAAAATTATTACAACTCTTTTCCATCTAATAAAAATAGCAAAATTTACACACCTAAGCTTTCCTTTTCTGTCATTCCTTTTCCTATTTTACGATTATTGCTATTTAATTTGATTAATAATATAAAAACTCTTCAAAATGTTTACAGCATGTTCCCCACAAAATCTGTTAATATCTTCTTCATTTGACATAAGGAGATTTGCTGATGTAAGAATCATGAAGTGGAAAGAATATCCTGGATTATTCTTGGGGACCCCAGGAATCACAAGAGTTTCCATAAAAGGAAAGAGTATTGTTAAAGGCAGATGGAGATTCTCCTATGGATCATAGGTTTATCACTACCATAAAAGTTCTAGCCTGTCTTTCTGATGGAAAACCTTGGATTTCAGGTGTATCTACCTAAACTGCACTGTTGGGTAACACAATTCTTTGCAATTAAGCACTTCAAACACAGCAAAACTAAACAAAGAACAAAGGAAACTCTCTCCCCAGTCTTTCTCTCTCACCAAAGGCTGTGTCTAAAACAATCATTTTTGAGTTAAGAAGTGAATGTTCTCCTTGGTTTAAAACATTTAAAATAGTTGCATTCCTGGAGTTGTAGATTCAATTTCATAGAAATTACATGCATGTATAGTGTAGGCATATAAATTCCATAAAGGAGATAAATGTTTAGATAACACATAATCTCCAGTGGTTTTATTGAAATATCACCAATGGTGCTGTTATCATCTTATTTGATTACATAATATATGGCAAAGAAAACACTAACAATAATATGAAACATAATGAATTCTGAGAAAGTGTCCTGTATTAAATATTTAACATTTGCTGACATATTTAATTTTTAAGAAGACTGTAGCAGTAAAGAAAGTGTTGTTGTTCTTTTACTAATGGCAAACCAGAACATTGGAAGGTTTTCCTGACCAGTGTCACTCAGAAAGAAACTAATATAGAGAATAATATTCTGAGCTTAAATATTCAAAACATAAATGTGACTTTTACAGATAAGATACATTGGCTTATTTACAATGATATGAAAATTAGTGTTAGAATTGTTATCTGAAACAAGGTTCCCTATAATTTTTATTTTAATGTCACTTTTTAAATTGTCATTGTGAAGTAAAATGTGTACAGTATACTATAATTAGAAGATAAACATAGAGCAACTATTTGATTAATGATTTATCCATTACTGTCATCATTTCCTCAGACATTTTAAAATGAGAAATGTCCTCTGAGAACTGATTGGCTCAGCTCAAACTTGATAAAGAGAGCATAATTGATAACTGTTTTGTTAGTGGAAAGACTAACCATAAACAAGTTTTCTCCCAATCATTTCTTTATTCACTTTATTTTGTATTTTTGTTACAGTGTTTAGTGTCATATATATCTCCAAATCAGTATATGAAATGCATAATCTGGGCCCTGATGCAGGGCAGAAACATGAAGGAGGACATGTCTTCCTCCCTGGGAGAGACAGCTGTTGTACGGGCAGGGAGAGAATAACTAATCACCCACCACCCCCAACTCACTTAAGTGACCAGCTGATTTGGAGGAACCCAGACTGAGATGATAACAACTGAATCAAAGGAACATTTTAAGGCTTGTATTGTCTGATTGACTTTGCAAGCCTAAAGTCGTAATCTGAGCAAATATTGAGATGATGTAATATAGGAACTACTATGAATTGCCTACTATCTTATCACTGTTTTGTTTCATTTTATGGTTCTGTTTTATTCCCTTTAAAATAAAAAGTATAGTCTATAATATGAAATAAATCAAAAGTTTATTGAAACATACTTTGATATCTAGATAATATTTATACTTCCAAATATAGTGTTAGTTACCAAACAATGAAATGTTGACCTGAAAATTGTCTTTGTTTTTACGTGTCTTTCAGGTTAAAAATAATTCTGGAAATAATTATGCTGAAGAATAACTAGGAATCATCTGTGAGTGAAGCACTTTAAACAAAATAACTAAAATCAACTTAAAATCATGAAAAGTTTTAGAGTGTCTATAATCTGCCTTACATAACATGTCAATCAGACTTTATCATTATTTTTTACCAAAAGTTTGTTTTAACCAAGGAGTGCTACCTTTATGACTTTGAAAACAAACCAAATGTCAGACAGAAACTCTTTATTAAAATAAATCAAAAGTATTTAAATAAAATCTCAGTTGTCAGGTTACCTGCTATGCAGAGATCAGCAGAAAATGTTCAAAGCCTTAATAGTTGCATGTACACACATTTATACATGAAAGAGTAGCATTCACTTTTGTTAAATTCCAAATGGATTAAACAAATGTTCTTTTTACTGTTAAGATTTGTAATAAGCTTAGTAATAGTGTCACTTGTGTCCAACTTTGTACGGTGGTACCTTGGTCCATGAACTTAATTTTTTTTCATAATTCTGGGAGACATGGTCTTTCTTGTTAACACGCAGGAAATGGCCACAGTTGTGATCCCTATCCAATGAAGACTTTGCAAATAGAAGAAAATTTTTTTCCCAGTACTTCTGTTCTGAAACCCAATTGTTTGAGAACAGAAACATTTGTGAACTGAGGAAGTACTACTTTAACACATGGCTTCATAAAAAGTAGGACATTTTGGTGGGAATGTGAACTAATATAACCACTATGGAAATCAGTACTGAGACTCTTAAAAAAAAACTTTAAAATAGCAATTCCACTCAATCTAGGTACATCTTTTCATGGTATCTTTCAAAAAGAGTTAAAGAATCACATTACAATGATACATGCACACCCAGGTTTACAGCTGCACAGTTCATAATACCTAAATCATGGAAACAGCCTATATCAACAGATGAATGTATACACAGATGAATAAATAAAGAAAATGTGGTTCCTTAGTTATATTCTGTGAGAAGGAAAGAGAGAGAAAGACAAATACAGAGGGGGAGACAGAGACACAGAAAGAGAGAGACAGAGAGAGAGAGTTGAGAACTCCCTTAATTTCTGACACTAAGTTATTTTAGGATCATTTTTGCACAGAGCTGTCCAAGGACCAGAGTCAACATATTTCCTAGGAGCTTTGTTTCCTTTTGTTGGAAAACAGAAAGGAATGCTTCCTGCTTCTTGCTCAAGTCTAAAATTCAAAACTACATTTATTTCTTTGTGTGTGGTAACAACTCTATTTCACTAAGACTATTTATAAAAATTCCCAGGACTTACATGCTCAGAAACATGGCAGTTCAAGTGTTTAGAAAGTACCCGTTCATGTGGTGATTTATGAAACAAGGCTCTTCTTATTTTTAATCAACATCCTCCCTGAGAATTTGAGTTCCTTTTGCTTTCAGTTACTAGACAGCAAACAAAATATGAAAAAAGAATTTACTTCTTAAACACTTGTCCTGCAGTTGTACATGTCATGTCTGCTTCCTTGCCTTCGGCTATGTTCAACCATTAAGCGATGCTTTATCGCAGTTCAGGTTAAAGCATGTACTCCCCATCGACTGCTGCTTCTTGGCAAAACCTTTAAGCTATGGAAAGCGATTTTCTTTTTGTGGACAGCAGGTCTTCATTTCCTAGTGTCATTTTAGGTTTTTAGTCCCCATGCTTCTCTCTTCCAAGTCATTGCATCCAGCGACCCCTACTCCTCACATCCGTCCCTCAGACATTTTGCTGACTTGTTTACTTCTAGCAAATCTGTCATCCAGTTCTTTCTAATAGATCTGAGACTAGTAATCCTAAATCAGAAAAATATGCATCAAGTTCCACGACTCAGATATTCGTGACAACCATTACAGCCAATAACGTTTTAAAATGTGATCTGATTATTCAACTTCCTCTTCGAACTATATATTCTAGGCTTTTCTCACACTGTTTCTCAATATATGTTAAATGATGCAGCCAATCTGACTCGTGCATCATTCCTAGAACACACCATGTGCTTTTCCTCCTCCCTATTTTAATACCCTTCCCCAGTCCTTCTCATTGTGAAGTTTTCTTGCTTTTCAGCCTCACTTAAATGCCATCTTTTTCCAGAATGATCCAAGTGAATATTCATTCCTTGAATTTTGTTCAAATCCTGGAAATTTCAAGGCTACTTCCCAATATTTTTATTTTTTGTTTCAGGCTTGACTATTATGCTATATAGTAGGAGAAAATAGGTACAGAAATTTATTTATCATTGTAGCACTTTGAATAAATGATTAATGTTTTGTCATACATTCTTCATTGAGTAAGCAATTTGAGATCATTACACCTAAGTGAATATAAACTGAAAAAATTTACAAGGCATAGTGTGCATAGATGAAATGTTTATTTAAATTTAAATGAAAATCAATTGCAAAAGTCTCATCTAAACATTTGAAATTAATCATTAATATTTCTGATAAGCTTTTTAAATTTATAGCATCATAGTAAAAGTTAAAAAGATACTTAAACACTGTTATAGCATTTAAATTGCCAATTATAATATATATGGACATATTAGAGTTTAAGGAATTTAATTATCACACATGTAAAGACAAAAAATATGAATTCATGCATACGTTCACATATATAGTATACAGATTCATATATTGATATGTAATTAAGAACAATATGTTAGTGCACATATGTTGCTGTGATACGAAATTTTCAATTTTTCTGGGAAAATACCCAGGAGCGGAATAACCAGGTTGAATGGAACTTCTAATCCTAGTTTGTTGAGGAATCTCCATAGTGATTTCCACAGTGGCTGCAACAGTCTACACTGCCACCCACAGTGGAGCAGTGTTCCTTTTTCTTCGCAGCCTCACCAACATTTGTTATCAGTTGATTTCTTGATGGCAGCTATTCTTTCTGGAGTGGGATGAAATATCAATGTTGTTTTAATTTTCATTTCTTGAATGAACAGTGATGGTGAACATTTCTTCATGTATTTATTTGCCATTTGTATATCTTCATCTGAGAACTGTGTCTTCATCTCAGATGCCCATTTTTGGAGAGGATCTTTGAATTTGGGGGGCTTGATGTTTTTCAATTCTTTATATGTTCTAGATATAAATCTTTTGACTGAGGGACTGCTGGCTAAAATTCTTTGCCATTTGGTAGGTTTTCTTTTCATTTTGTTGGTGATTTCTTCTGAAGTGCAAAATCTTTGTGCACCCATATTTATAGCAGAGCAATTTGTAATAGCTAAATGTTGGAAACAACCAAAATGCCCATCAGCCACAGAATTGATGAAAAAGATGTGGTATTTTTATACAGTGGAATATTACTCAGCTATAAAAAGGATGATCTTGATGCTTTTATAGATAAATGGAGGCAACTTGAGACTATTCTCATAAGTGAAATAAATCAGACTCATATTTGTAAATACCATATCATCTCTCTAATATAAAAATAATTGTAAAAAACTGAAATAGTAATAAGATCCAAAATGTATAATAGATACTATAATAATAAAAGGGAAAGAAAGTGCTCTAAAGGATATAATTGTACATATATTTAAGTGTGTAAGATAGATAACCATACTAAGAAGTTTTTGTTAATTTATCAAACAGAATAGTTTGTACTATCATTGTTTGATTGTCTGCCCACTTTTTATGCTTTGATTTTATAACTTGAACAACTACCTCTAATATAACAATATGTAATTTATCAACTAGTGATTTCTTACTGTTATGTTTTTAAAAGTCTACCCTTATTATTTCTACCCTTTTTTTCTGTTTTGCTTTTTTTCCTCTAAATAAAAATTAAAGAAAAGAACAATATATAGAGTAAGCATGTACATTAAATATATATTGTAATTACATTAATAAAATTTGTCTTTTTAATGAAGACTTTACTTTGTTATTTAGGTAAATTTCCTGTGATAAAAATACAGATAAATAATATTTCTTTCTGTAACTTGTAATATACAAGTTTAATTTTTCATTTTCTAATCTGATTATGATTCAGCAATTAGAGACATAAAAGTTCAACAGTTACCTATCTGAATCTGTACATCAGAAAGTACAGAATGTATTCACTGAATATAATATTGGAAAATAAAATTGGAAAAGAGATAAAATTTTGCTGGGTAGTTATCAATGTGGCATAAGCTTCTGCCTGGCAAGCTTGAAGTTGTGAGTGTGATCCCCATTAAAAAGAAAAAAGAGGTTAAATTAATCTTCTTAAAAATATATAGGCTAGCTCAATGTGGTGATGCAAGCCTATAATCCCAGCACTTAGGAGGCTGAGGCAGGAGGAGTGCCACAATTTCGAAACCAGCTTGAACTACATAGCAAGATCCTGTCTCAAAAAAATATGAACAAATAAAAAATTAAACAATAAAAATATATACATGCTATTGTCTTCATTGGGGACAGATACATTGAAATAAATGACAGAATAGTTCATTCTTAATAAATTCTGTGCCAACTATTTAACCATGAATGCTAAATCATTTAATAATTCTAATGACAGCACACATGAATACGAGAGGTTTTCAAGTGTTTTTCATGGCTTCACTTGATGCCCATACAACCTAAGTAACTGCTTAGTATTTGAAGGAAAATATTAAAAATTTCGTTCTATGGCTTATCATCCTGATACACTATTGGACTATCATCTAGTATTTTCCTTAGTGATTTTCTTTTAATATATCACTGAAGACATTATTAGTTATCTAACATCTTAGCAAACTGGCTGAGCCAGGAGTATCGTTAATTACTGGAACTTCATATGTCTGACCGTACATTATTAGGTCAAGAGCAAAGAATTGATTAGTGTTGGGTGAATGAGGAAATAATGGTGTCAAAATTTCTTTTTTTTTTTTTTTGGTAATTTATTTTTGAAAGACTAATTACACATATATTGACTTCTATAAACTGAGGAGGTTTTCACGATTTACCACTCCAATTATTTACATGAAGATGATGAAAAATTGCATTTTCACTACTTTTTATAAGTTACTATAACAAGAAATACAAAAATGACAATTTTACCAAATTTATTCAATGCAGGAATCAACTGATTGAAACGACATCAGCCCAAGCGACATTTGGGTTTGTTGGTATTGAAACAAATGTGCTGCTCCAGTAAGACTCAGAGTCAACTGTTAATTAAGTGATTAAAATAATTGATGTAAGTCTGGAGTCACCATCTAATGATAAACCCAATATTCCAACATAAAAATGCTTTGTTTTACCATGAAATTTCTTAAATGGCTACCTGATGACAGAGGAATAATATTAAGTATATTAATTTATATTCATAAATTGTATTGTATTCAAACTATAATATAGTCATAAATTTTGAATATAGTCAGGGACAATTTTAGTGAACTGTGTTAATTATCAGTCACATGTAATTATACAGGCCTGTAATCCCTGTATTCAGGGAGTTTAAGCCAACAGGATCACAAATTGGAGCACAGTCCAGGCAACTTAGTGACTCAGTGATATTTTTCTAAAATTTAAAAACGGTGGCCTTGGGATATGACTTAGTGGTGTAGCTCTTTCCTTGCATGCATAAGGTTCTGGGTTTGATGCCAAGGCCTACAAAAACATCTAAAATATAAAAACAGGACAAACATGGTCTATAGCTTAATGCAAAGGTACTACTTTTAATCCTCATTACTTCCTCCTCCCAAAGATATGTGACTTAATGTTCTAAAATTATCAATTGATAGTTTCTGTGCCTTACTATAAATTTACTTTTATATCTTCTACATGTCCTTTCCATAAGGAAGTCAATAGGCCCTCATGATGGCTTCCGTGTCTGAAAATGAATTCTTTTAAAAAGATAATTTTTTGACCATTATAATCAACGGTAAAACTTGCAACCATTTTATTTAACATATAATTCAAAATTAATTAATTTTAGATCCATCTCTTCTGCATGACACTCTACTTTCGTGGTGGTTTTTAATGTGATTTGAGCATTTGCAGTTTCCTAAGCCAGATTCAGCACAATTCTCTGGCTGTGCTCTAGGCAGTGCCTCCCTGAGACTAATTTCAATGCAATATTGTCACTTTCATGCTCGCTTGTTGATCCTGATATTACTGAAATGAAATGACATAGTTGTTTTAATTCTATTTTTTTTTTCAGAAATAGTTTAGCGGAACATTTACTGTGATGTAAAATATTTTTAAAAGATGCATGAATATGGATTGTAATATAGAAGAAAAATATCAAAGGAATAATCAGATCCTTAATTAGATTAACTTAATACAACACTATAATGTCACTTTATATTGGATACTGCACTAGGAATTGATGTAAAGATATTCCCAAAAAGGAATGCTTGCCATAGAAAACATCGCATATTTAAACCTACACTGAATCTTTATAAAATCTATTTGAACAACTCATGTGTTTTAACAAAGATATATTTCTTTATTGTGTTAGACTGGAAATGTTAAATAAAATGGATAACAGCAAGAATCTTGTCTTTATCTTTTTGAATATTGCTTTTGTTCTCCTCTATAAATTTCAGCAAGAAAAATTGTCTTCAAAAACTGAAAGTGTACATTAGCTGTTGTTAAATATCCAAAATCATTTTTCAAGTATGTGTATTTTTAGCAGAACTAGAAATGAAGTATTTTGGTCAATTTGATCAGATTATTGTTTATTTGGTGAAAGCTCTGAAAGTATAATAGTAATAGTTTTTCTGAAATACAGAAATACAAAAACGTCACGGAAAGAAACATGTTGCAAGGAATTAGTCAATGCACACTTGATAAGGTACATAAATCCTAGAAATCTTTGGGAAAGTAGCAGCAATATTATCTGAAAAGAAGGAATTTACACAGGTAGACTGTCATCCCCTTTGTATTTACCTAGTACTGTATAAAGGTAGTGGATACTGAGAAATGTAGAACTAGGAGACAATTCCTGTGCTAAAGTTTGTGGTTGGAATCATACAGAGACATATGACTCTCTTTTCACCGGTAGTTCAGAATTTGTGCCAACTTAAGATGGTTCACAGTCATTTCAGCTAATGAAAGAAAATACATCAAAGAATAGGAGATCTGGTTGATAAGCAGTCTTTCTCAGAATATACGTAGAAAAATTCCTACAGAAATTTCCCATGAGAAACTGCATTTTTTGTATGAATTTCCTATTGAACACCTGGTCAGATATTATTTTACATTATTTATATATTCCAATTACATTTATTAATAAATACTTGTTGTTAACTAAGTCTTCTTCATCACTTGTTTCCAGAAATAATGAGAAAGACAGAATAAATAGCATAAATTATATTTCAGAAAACTGACTGTATAAAGAGACTGTATTAAGAGTCTGTATAAATTTGATTTGAATTGTAGTTTTTACAAAGGAAAATATATCACTTAGTTTCTACAAGTTACATAAACAGTATCAATACAACTGAGGATGTTACTATTCAGGGTAGTAACACACAATCATTCTAGGCTTTTGCTGAAGAATGTGGTCTCAAATTTCTTTGAATTTCATCAGGACTATGACCTAAAAGAATTCTCATTCATGAAAATGCGTGTAAGTGGGTGCCGTTTTGTTACTTCTCTAAGTAATCAAGGCTCAAACACCGTGGATCAGGGCAAACTGATATCACTCTTTAAGATTTCAAGTTGACAGAGGACAATCTAATAGTTATATAACAAGATTATGCAGGCTTCTCTAGCTTGGGTTAAATCTTGCAGACTTAATCTGTTATGAAGAAAAAATGGTTCCTTGTGATAAAACAATGACTAAAAACACTGGCCTCGGAAACCATAATTTAAGACAAAAATATTCATCATCTACAAATAAAAACACTAGTGGGAATAAAATTTCCCTCAGAAGAAATGAATAATCATCAAAGGACGAATAACCTCCAGAGGATGAATTAGAATGAATAACTTCCATAGACTGAATTAAGAGAGATAGGAGGTTCTGAATAGAATATTTTGTTATTGTTTATATTTGCTTGTAGACTAATTCAATAAACATATGGCAACACAGGGTTTTGCTACACAATTGGACTGACTTGGAATCCCAGGATGGCCTCAAAGTCACAAGGATACTCCTGTATCAGGCTCACAAGTTCTGGAATTATAGGATTGCATCGCCACTCCCAGCTCATAATTTAAAATAAATAATGATGATAATAAGTCACAAATGGAAGCATGCTACAGGCCATAAATTAAAAAATTCAATTGTAATTCATTTTAAAAACAATTCACACTCAAATAGCAGAGCATATTTTGCAAATTACAGTAAGACTTTCTTTCTGGAACATAAATATTAAAACCATACTGAAGAAGATGATACTTTAAGGTTAATGTCAAAAGAAACTATGTCTAAAATTCATAATTCTATTGAAAGAAGAGTAGAGGCCAAATGGACACAGTGGCAAAAAATGTACACTATCCAGATCTCCTTCGTGTAACACTGTAGCAGCCAGCTGCAGCCCTAGGTGTTCTGGGGAGAAGGATAGTGAGAGGATGAGAAAATAAAGAGACAAAGCTGGGGTTAGGGGGGGCCCTTATCCTCCTGGCGAGAGAAAAGGAGCTGCTTAGCCACTGTAGCACATTTATTTATATATTCCGTATACTCCTGAAGAAGAATGTCAATTCCAACTGCACTTCCTAGCAACTTGTTTGCCTGGCAGACCTGAGCCCCTGCCTTCGTGGTGCTGGAACAGCTCGGTTACATAGTTTGTTTTGGGCTCTGTGTTTTCAGGGCTGGTCGTGCTTAGCCCCACACATGGGATCAACCAGCTTCAGCCGCTCCCTATGGCTCTCCACACATAAGAAATTCCAAATGTTAATATATGTTATTTGAACATCGCTTGCATTATTCATTTAAACCTCTTTGGAAATAGAAATTGCACCAAAGGATTGTAGTGCAGTGTATCAAATATAATCACATACTATGTATAGTCTTCACAACAAAATTTTATGAATATCAAATATAAGTTGTAGTATAAATTGTAATATTAAGAACATATATTTTATACTACATATGAATTAAGCCTGATTCCATAAAGTAACTGAAAATTCTTTGAATGCTTTGTCTAAACTTATTTATACTTTGTCTTGTGAAGACTATACATAGTCTTTTTCAATGAAAGTTTCAGGTCACATGAAGGATGTAGAAAATCACATAAATTATAGGATATTAATAGATAAGTTTAAAAATAAATATATTGTTTTATATTAAATAATTAAGACTTAGAAATGGTACAATAAACTGAATAGTCAGTAGAGGTATTGAAATGAAAACCATCAAAAATATGTGACAACAGATGGAGAGAGTTGAGAAGTAAAAATTCAGTAATTAAATTAAATTCATAAATTAAATAAATTGTATGATTCAAGCCACACATTGACTCTAAAGATGGATTAACAGTCTTGTTTCTGTCTGGAGAAAATCCATAACACAACATATAAAAAATGAGAAAAATATAACCTACCACTAAAAGCAAAACAATTTTAAAATATATTTGTATAATAAATAAAATACCATGCAAAATAGAAATTTAGATAATAAGAATTATATAAATTGTTATATTTTACTTCACATGATTAAAAAATTTTTAAACTAGGAAAAACATGAGGAAGAATACTTTCTTTATGAATCTTTTCTTCTGAATTATTTAGTATATTTTCCTGACTTTTCAAAAATTTCAAGATAGGCACATCTGATCTATATACTTTTCTAATCAAAATTCCAGAAATACCTCAAGTACTAAAGTCTAGAAGTCAGTTCTAAAATGTTTTTCAATATGTATTAAGTTTTTTCTGCAAGTATTCACAATCATTAAAAGTATGTTAACACTATCTTTAATGTACATACGTAATCTGATTTATTTGGACTGATCCTCACATCAGAATTTTGCTTAAAAAATTCAATATTATTGCCATATTGCTATTACTGTTATAGTTAATTCATAGCATGTCTCTTTTTAAATCAGATATTAATCACCAGGTCCTTCAAACTTCTTAAAAACAGATTAATAAACAACTGTATTTTTAAGACATTTTAAATGTTGCTGATGCTTTCCATTACCAGTGCTATTATAGTTTTGGACTTATTTTAATCTTGTTGCTTATTTGTGACAGATTCTTTAACTTAATATGTATGAGTGGTAAATTTATTTCAAAGTTATATTCTGTTAGTTTAGAATATTTCTTCTATTTTATTTTCTATTAAGATTTCAACATGATACTGACATATATGAATATATTCAAATATGCCCTATATAATTACAATTTTCTCTTTTATTATACCTTTCTGAGTTTTTTTGCACACTATTAAAATTGACCTGTGCAGTTCAGTTGTCATGGTGCATTGATATTTAAATTTATTTTTGCAGTGCTTTATTTGAAAAATTTTTCTTCAATTTCTAAAATAATATATGCTAGAGTTTCCTTGGACATTACATCTATCCATAAAACATATTACTAGAGATTTTATTTCTCCTTAGGTTTAGACATTTTTATTATTTTCTTTTGTGTACTTGGGTTGAATCATAGTATTGGTTTTCTTAACCATTTGAAACTTTTATTTTTTAAAAATATTTTGACAAAGTATGTATCATTTGAAATAACCTCGATAAATGAAACATATTTTGTTAGGCAAGAGAATCCCCATTTTTTTGCCGGCAGAAGCAATTTCTGATGGACAGGCAGCCTCGCCTACCTGTGGCCACATGTACATGTGGGAAGTTTGTCTGTCAGTGTCCACTGGTCACAATTGGCAGTATCTACTTTGGGGTTCCACTTCAGATCTTATAGCTTACTTTACCTACAGAAAACTTTTCTTACTGACTTTCTGTTGAAAAAAGAGAAACTAAAACTCGTTGCTACTGGCGAGGATTTTCTGACCAGGTTACATATGAAATTTCACCATAAGTGATCATCTACATGGAAGGTAATTATATATGTCTAGCCTTTTCCCACTTAAAGATTATACAGGGAACAGCAATTGTTTCAGTTGCCTTTATCTTCCTTACATAGTTTTGAAATATTTTTTCAGGTCTTTTAGATTTTCTGATACATATATTCTGATACATATGTGCCAGAAATTATTTTTATTTGATATTAAAATTTCAGTTTTAAAATTTGTAGTTTTCTGTTATTTTTTAAAAAAGTATTGCTTTCCCCAATACCATTTAGTGAAAAAGAAAACCTAATTAATTATTCAGTCATTAAAATATTTATTTCCTTTTTTTAATGAGTAAATTTCAAGTATTCTCTACATTGTATTAATGTTTCATGTTGAGTAAAGTCACTCTAGATTCATTTAAATCATTAGATCACATAACTGTCAGGGATACTAACGCCTGTCTTTTTATTAGGAAGCAGATTGAGAAAACGGCCAGGCAGAAATGTGAAGAAAGTGTCTTAGTTACGTTTCTTTCCTTGCTGGGACAAAATACCTTACAGTTCAAATTAAGGAAGGAAAGGTTTATTTAGCTCACAGTTGGTGGAAGTTTCGGTTTATAATCACCTGGGTCCAAGGCAAAGTGGCATGGCAGAGGGGCAACATTTTAAGCTGCAGAAAACAGAAAAAGCAGCAAGAAAAAGAAGGGAGAAGGGCAAACCTCTATTCTTCCCTTATATTGTAAACAGGGTAACATCCCCTAGGGAGTGTGTATGTAGCACTCATACCATCTCCATGCCCTCCTCTTGTACAAGGTGACAATGTTTGGCCCCCTGTTGAGTCACCTTGTTAAACTTCTGAAGTTTTCAAATTGACACAATGTATCAGGCATTATAGAAATTAAGACATTTGTTCACAGTTTGCAATTATGAAGAAAGAGATACAAATGTAGAATCTGACACTATTAGACTGGATGTATTTCCTCAAATTTATTTAAAAAAATTGGAAAAGTATTATGAAGAAAGTCACATTTTGATTTAGTCTTAATGGACATGCAAGAATTCTTCCAAAACAACTAAGACAAACATTTTTAGCAAAAGGAAATTGCACGGTCATATTGGTTTTGTAGCACTGCTCTGATAAAGTACCACAAGCCTTAGTGACTTAAAATGTATAAAATCTTATGGTTTTGCAGAGAACTCTACACTCTGTCAAAGTGTCACTGTAAACTACTATATCAAAGTGTCATTTGAGTATGTTCTTTCTGAGTGCTCCATGGAGATATTCTTTTCCAGCTTTCTGAGTTCACACTCTTCTTGGCTAAAGGGCCCCTTCCATTCTCCCTTCCTCGTTCTCTAAATGAGCAACATTATTTACTTCTGCATTGATCTTCCTTAGCCACATTTCCATTTTTTTCCTTTTGCCTCCTCTTTCCACTTTATGAATAGGGTGTAATTTCTTTGAATGAACTCATATAATCCAGGATGGTTGTTTATCTTTAAGGTTAGCTTACTTAAAGTCATAATTACATCGACAAATTTAATTCCCCTGTGCTATATAACCTGACATTTTTACAAGTGGCTTATCTCAAAGTTGTAATAAGGATGTTGTAGTGATTGTAATTAAAAGTAGAGTGCAGGGAATTGTCAGAGAAAGAACTAGAAACAAAAATATAATTTTAAAGAGAACATATGTAATTATCTAAAGACTTTGACTTTATCTCATAATAAAAACACTCTTTTCTTATTGTTAACTAAATCATCCAAATACTGCAGACACCACTTAAATAATATTTATCAATTCATTTCATTGAGGTACCTTAATTACTGTATCCCAAGCTCATATTTAAAAGTCTGTAATCACTCTGATATTTTTATGTAAGTGTAATCATCTTACAACAGGCTCACAGAGACTATTCCAATGCCCACTGCTTATAAATATTTTAAACTACTGACCATGTGTCCATTATCAACCATATTTTATAACATACTTATTTATTGTTTAGTATAGAAGTAATAATGTTTAAAACATACATAGTATAAATTACATTAAAATGAAAATTGCTTAGTTGTATTTATTTTGTAATTGGCATAGGAAGTCTGATAGGACAATAATTTTAAATAGCAATAACAGTAAAGGTCTTGAATCATTGGATAAGAATCACATGTATAGCTTGTTAAACATTTGAATCTAATAATATATCCTAAAATAGTCAGATTGGTTTAGAATGATAGAAGCATATGGGTCCTTTTTACTAGAAACCACTAACACAGTTACTTTGGATACCTATTGTTACTGCTTGTTTTTCCTCTATCAATAGCATATATGTTTATACCCAGAATATATTTAGCTGCTCTGTCTTTCAAAGAGCAAAAGCCAAGGACATAATGTTCTTATCCATTAATAAATAGCTAATAAATTCATTAGTCAATAACTAATATGTCAAGTATCAATCACTAAAATAGAAAACATTATAGTAGTAGAGTTAGTAGCAATCTACAAAACAAACCAGTGATCTTTCCTAAGCATAGTTTAATTGGTATGTTGCTTATTCTGCTTAGCAAAATATGGACTATTGTCTTTCACTGTGACCTTAGCACTTTAATTTTCAATTGTCTAAAGCTCTGTTTGTCACATTCAGTCTCCTCTCTTAACAAAACCACACTGTGTCTGAAATACTAAAGTATTGATCAACAAAATAATTTTATAGTTAGCAAATATGAGGAGTATGAAGAGAAATAAGGCTATAGCAGTATGGTGGTGATTCCAGTAAAAGATAATCATCAGTCAAGAAGATTACACTAAGGAGAGCAATGTTTTTCCAACTAGAAATGTAGCATTTGCATAAAAAGAGGTGATTTGATTCTAGAGATACATATAAAGAAACAATAAAATTTTCTCAAGGTACTTATGTAAAATGACATGTAAGAAAGAAGACAATAAAAGCGTAAAAAAACAAGATTTTGGACAGGTTAACCCAAAGAACAGACTTGTCATCTATTGAAATATAGTTACTATGAATGCAATAATTTTTTTTCCATTTTATTTTAAAAGGAATAAGACAAAAAAGGTCAGTACAGAGCAGATCGGAACCGGACAACATAGGCAACACAATACTTAACATTAAGACAACTGGACATTAAAAAGAGCTACCACAATATATTTTTCTCTGCCATAGTTGAGCATAGTTTCAAATATAATAATATCAAACATAACAAAAAGTATAAAACCATTCAAAGAGTGAAAGAATTACAGGGCATTCTGAACCAAATAACAGAGAATGATCAATGGGTACTATTATATCTCATTTTCAATGAAAAATTTTGTTTATACTTTCACACATATTCAAATCCCAATAAGACACAATGTGATAGATAGAACCAATGGAAATAGAAGAATAGAAGATTGGTAGGACTTCTAAAAGGACAGTATTAAATCAGCTTTGGTTGTCATAATGTTTTGTTCTCTTCAAAACAGCTGTTCATAGCATCACGTATAATAAAGTCAAACAAAACAGTATAAAACCATTCCAACTGATGAATGAAAACATTGAAAGGCTTCAAAGCTATGAGATGGGGACTCATGATTACCATAAAATCTTATATACTCTTGCCAACTCTCATACTAGGGAAACTAGTATTTGCACATGTGAGTTTGGTTTATTTCGCTTATGAGTATGGTCTCAAGTTGTGTCCATTTATTTATAAATATCTCAATGTGATCATTCTTTATAGATGAGTAGTACTCCATTGTATAGAAATACCACAACTTTTTTATCCATTCCTCAGTTGATGGGCACTTAGGTTGTTTCCAAGATCTGGCTATTACAAATTGTGCTGCTATAAACATGGGTGCACATATATCACTGTGGTATGATGTTTTCAGATCTTCTGGAAATATGCCTAGAAGTGGAATAGCTGGGTCAAATGTGACCTCCAGACCCAGCTTTTTGAGGAATCTCCAGACTGACCTCCATAGTGGTTGCACCAGTCTACATCCCCACCAACAGTGCAGAAGAGTTCCTTTTTCCCCACAGCCTCTCCAATACTTGCTGTTGGTAGTGTTTTCTATCTTAGCCAATCTTTCTGGAGTGAGATGGAATCTCAGTGTGGTTTTAATTTGCATTTCCCTCATGACTAATGATGATGAACATTTTTCATGTATTTATTTGCCATTCGTATTTCTTCATTTGAGAACTGTGTATGCATTTCAGATGCCCATTTTTGGATTGGGTCTTTGAATTTTGAGGGTCTGATTTTTTTATTTCTTTATAAGTTCTAGACAGAAGTCCTTTGTCTGAGGAGCTGTCCACAAAGATTTTTTCCCAATTTGTGGGTTTTCTTTTCACTCTGCTGGAAACCTCTTTTGACATGCAGAAACTCTTTAATAAGATGTGGTCCCAGTTATTGATTCTGGGAAGTACTTCCCATGTACTTTGGTTCTTGTTCATGAATTGTTTTCCTACCCCTATATCTTTGAGGTTTTTACCTACTTTGTCTTCCAGCAGTTTTAGTGTTTCTGTTTTAAGATTTAGATCTTTGATCCATTTAGATTTTAGTTTAGTGTATGGTGATAGACATGGGTCTAGTTTTAGTCTTCTGCATATAGATAGCCAGCTTTTACAGCACCATTTGTTAAAGAGACTGTCATTCTTCCAGCGAGCATGTTTGGCCCCTTTATCAAAGATAAGGTGGTTGAGCGACTTTGTGGTTGTGGTTGTATCTTCCAATCTATTCCACTGATCTTCAGGTCTGTTTTTATTGCAGTACCATGTTGATTTTATTACTGTAGCTTTGTAGTATAATTTCAAGTCAGGGATTGTGATGCCTCCTGCCTTGACTTTGCTGCTTAGAATTGCCTTTGCTATTCTAGGTCTCTTCTGGTTCCAGATGAATTTTAGGAGTGATTTCTCTAGATCTATGAGGTATGTTAGTGGTATTTTGATTGGTATTGTGTTGAATCTGTATAGTGATTTTGGGAGAGTGGCCATTTTCACAATGTTTGTTCTTCCTATCCATGAACAGGGGATGTTTTTCCATTTTCTGAGGTCCTCTTTGATTTCCTTTTACAGGGTATTATAATTTTCACTGTATAGCTCTTTTGCTTCTTTCATAAGATTAATTCCTAAGTATTTCATTTTTTTGGATGCTAGTGTAAAGGGCATAGCTTCTCTTATTTCTCTCTCAGTACTTTTGTTGTTAGTGTATACAAATGCTATCGATTTTTCATTATTGACTTTGTACCCAACTACCTTGCTGAATTTATTTATTGTATCTAGGAGTCTTTCAATAGAGTTTTGGGGGTCTTCTATGTAAAGTATCATGTCATCTGCAAATAATGATAATTTAACTTCCTCTTTTCCTATCTTTACTCCATTTATTTCTCTTTCCTGTCTTATTGCTCTGGCTAGTATTTCCAGTACCATGTTGAATAGGAGCGGTGACAGGGGACATCCTTGTCTTGTGCCTGATTTTAAGGTAAAGGCTTTCAGTTTTTGACCATTTAATATGATGCTGGCTGTTGGTTTGTCATAGATGGCCTTTATCATATTGAGGTAAAGACCATCTATTCCAATTCTCTGTAAGGTTCTTATCATGAATGAGTGTTGGACCTTATCAAAAGCTTTTTCCTGCATCTATAGAGATGATCAAGCAATTCTTCCTAAGTCATTTCTGGAAGCAAGTGTTACTCTAGCACCAAAACCAGAGAAAGACCCAACTAAAAAAGAGAACTATAGGCCAATTTCCCTAATGAACATAGATGCAAAAATTCTCAATAAAATATTGGCAAACAGGATGCAGCAAATAATCAAGAAGATTATACACCATGACCAAGTGGGATTCATCCCAGGAATGCATGGATGGTTCATCATACACCATTCAATAAATGTAATTCACCATATCAATAGAGCCAAAAGGAAGAACTACATGATCATCTCTATAGATGAATGAAATAATTTTGACATGAAATATTAAATTAGTTTCAGACATAGTAAGTTTGAGATGCATTGTAGACATCTAAGTGGCTACTTGTAGAGAAAATTAGTTATTAGAGTCTTGAGATGCGTACAGAGATCTAGGATGACAATATAAATTTAAGTATTATTGTATATATGGATACTTTTAAAAGTCAACAAACTGCAGTATATCAATAAGTGACTGAGGATAGTGAGTATAAAAATCAATGTCTGTAAATGAGATGTGATACATTATAATATTGAGACAAAAGAGTAGCATAAGCAAAAAAAGAAATTGTAAAGGAACACAACTGAGAAAAGAAAATAAATACAGTGCTTCACCCTGGAATCCAAATAAAAAAGTTATATTAAAAAACAGAGAGTAAAAATATCATATTACATTAAATATTAAACACAACTGACAAAGTAACATAAGGACCATCAGTACGCTTCTGTGTATGGGTTTACCAATCCAGTACATCAGTTAAAACAGGTTCAGACGTGAATCAGAAAAGAGGAGAAAATATTCAGAGTGATACAAACATCAGCCCAAAAACTGGGAAAGCCATTATTGTTTTGTGTCTGCCAGTTTCTCATTGTAAGAAAGCCAGAGAGATTCCCGATGAGATGCTGGGTCTTTGCTGCTGAGGTCTAGACAAACCCTGCAGAAACTAAGGCAACAGCCCTTAGGAGAGGGTCTCTAATGATTTGTGAAACCATAACTGCATCCACGGAAAGGAAAAAAAAACTGATATAGTTTTATCAGTTCTCAAAATCCAAAAATAAAGATTTCAAAATTAAACATATTACAATCGAAATATTGTAAGATTCAGTGTCTGGTGTCATAGACATGATAGATGATAAAAAATAACAAAAATTAAATTGACTTAGTATGCTACTAATTTCAAATAGCAATGGAAATTTTTTATTTAGGTAAAGGTATAAGATAATTTCACATTCTTGAAAGAGATATAACAGTGAAATGGATTGGTTTATTAAAATTCATAATGAAATGAAATATCAAGTTAAAAATCTGGGTGGAAGAACACATCTCTCAGTGATATCTATTAAACCAATATTTCACTACAGTTTAACAGGCATTGTTGGGCCATAAATTAATTCAGAACCTTACTATTTTGATAGCAATGAAATATGTAAATCATCTAATGTCAAAATGCAAAACCTTAATATTTTGAGAAAATGGAGAGACTCTAAAGGTTGTACTTTGGTATTAGTATATATATATTTATAAAGATAAAAAATTAGGTAAAGACTCTGATTTTGTGAAAGGTATCCCCTTTTAGCAATACCCATCCACTGGAAAGCATTAAAGAAATAACAATAATACTTCTATAGATGGTGTTATTAGATTATGATTAAGATTCTTTTATTTGTTCATTTGTTTCCTAGTCACCTCTAAACCTTCATTTCGGCTCCTTTCTAGGGTGACTGAATGTGAAAAAATGTTTCTATAAAATTTAATTATAGTGGCAGAAAATATATTGATTTAATTTTCAGTCACCTCTGGATTTCTTATACATTTCACTATAGTAAGCTTTTATTTTTGTTATCATCATGCTTATTGTTGTTTTAACCAAACTTTGAGAATATTATCTACAAAAACTCTAAACTCATAGTAAGATTTAGTACAGACAAATTATATTAATGTATCAGATTATAACAAGTTGAAACCAGTGTTAATATGTTTTTGAGGGAAAAAAATTCTTTGTCTTATGTTCTCAAGCTTCTCCAAGGCAGTTAGCAATTATTTCTGTAAGAAATTCTTGGGAAGAGAAATTGAGAAACCAGAAAGAGGCATGTATTAAAACTCATAGTTTATACATTCACAGATACAAAATATGGATAACAAAGCAAATACTTTTATCTACTAGTATTAGTTCTTTTTATAAATAACTGAAAACATACACATAATGCATGATATAATGGGGCAGAGTTTTGATTTTACTCATGGCTTGGGGATTGCAGTTCATGGCTCCAACCCAGAACATTTATAGTGGAATGAAAATGTAATGGAAAAATTCTCCGTTTAAGGCCACCAAGAAGCACACAGAGAAAGGCAGAAGCAAGGACAAGGACATACATTTGCAGATCATGGCACTGGTGCATGGTGCCTCAGACCAGGGCTCCTGAAAACACACAAAATCGTCATTCAGCTAACCCACTGATGAGTGTGACATCTCAGTGTTCCGACTCCTACCTCCTTAAGGCCCCATCTTTAAGTATGTGAGACTTTGGTGGATATTTTAGATCAAAACCATAATATTTTGCCTCTGGCCTCGAAACTGTTCTTGTCCTTTCATTACAAAAAAATACATTTGCTCTAGCTGTAGAGTTCCATCTTTGCTGAAAAGTCCAAGAAACAAATCTCCTCTGAGACTCAAGGCAAACTCTTAGTTATGATTCCCTATAAAATTTAAAAACAAAACAAAACAAGCGCAATGCCCCCAGTGTTCAACAGCACAGGGTAAACCTTCCTGGTTTAAACTATTCCCTGGTTCCCACAGATAAACTAGTCTATGTGGAATAGTGAAATAGAAAGAAATGAGACCCAAGCATGCCTGAAAACCTACAGGCAAGTGTTAAATCCTATATGTTCACGAACAGCACCAGCCGCACAGTTGATGAAATATGAGTAACAAAGGACTTGGACAGATCTACCCTAATGACCTTGATTGTTGCAGCATATTTGGCTGTTCTCTTGGGCTAAGTACGCTCTAGCTGTCCTGTAACTCTCTTCAGAAAATATTCTACCAACTTGCAGTGGAGTACTTGTTCTCAATAACATCTCAAGAAACTGTCCTTTACTATCTACCTTTCCACCTCCTAAGACAGGGTGAGCAAATCTAGGTGTTAATAACCTGATGAGTATGGTTCTTCCTTAACCTTTTCTGATTTAAAAAATAACTGCTAATTTCAATCTGAAAAGATACAAGCTCAATACATAAAAATAAATAATGGAGTATTAAATTTTTATAATAACAACTTTCCTACTTTAGTACTAAGAGAAGTTGTACATCAGAATAACTTTTTAAAAGTAGCTATGTCACATAGCTTTGGTGAGAATACAACACAATAAATGTAACTTCCAAATTTTTATAAACTTTTACTCAAAACTTATACTTGAAAATATTTTTTCCAAAGGACTAATGAGAAGTAAGCACAATTATTCATTTAAAATATATAAATTCCAAATAGCAGTGGTGTTGTAAATAAACATTGGCAAAACTTTCAAGGGAATAGTTAATTTCATAGGGAATTATGGCAATAATACCAGAGCAAATAATAATGTCAGAGAACAATTTGTTTATTATTCACTTATTAGGTATACATCATTGCCTCCTGGGTCATAAGACTGTGAACAACCAAAATGTAAGAGTGTCTAGTATATTTACTACATTTGTATGCATTATACAATGAATGGATGCATAAAGATGTAAAGCTAAGGGGCACAAACACAGTGCAAATTTCTGATAAAGTTGTCATCCACCTCAAAGTTTAAGGCAGCATATCAGTGGTTAGTTTGCCTAATTTCAAACAATTAAATGTTTTTTCATTTTTTTTAACAGTTCACTGTATATGCTTACAACACAGCGGGGCATCATGGGCATGCAAGATCTTACTTTGTTGAAGAGACAAACCAAACAATGTCATAATGAAATGATAGCAGAGTAAAGCTGGACTGGTTAATTTTCTGGTTCAACCTGACTGGGGTGAGGTATATCCAAATAGCCAGCAAGTCATTATTCTTGGGTATCCATCTGGGCATGCTTCTGGAAAAGTTTAACATTTACATCAGAAGATTAAGTGAAAATTCTCCCTTCACTGCTGAGTGTGGGACTCATCAAAACCTTTGAAGGCCTCTACATAGGAAAAAGCTGGAAAAATTTAAAGCTTGCTTGCATGTTTGACCTATGAAATTTATCTCCTTTTCCCCTACACTAGAGTCCTCATTGTAAGTCTTTGGACTTCAACTGAATCAGAGTTCTGGCTTTCCACATTACAGATGGTTAGGTGTGTGATTCTACTTGCATAAATCAATTCATACAACAAATTTCTAAATATGTATATATGGCAAGTTGAAATGTTACTTCTCAAGGCTTTTTTCTCAAGAACCCTAATTAATATAAAGACTTAAAACTGTGTAGAAATCATACAGATATGACAATGAAACATTAAGAGCTACTAAAGCCATCTTGAGAAAGTCTAATGAAGATGCCTTAGAATTTGTAACAGAAAAATAACAAGATCAAGGTGTAGGGAAAATAATAGCATTAGAAAAATATTTTTCTCATAACTTAAACTTTTTTGGCTGGATTTATGTTTCATAATATATGTTATTCTAGCCAGAAGTCAAAGAAAACGACCATTGTCATTTCCCTTCATGGTAAACATCACGCTGTGCAGAAATGTGAAATAAGCGAATCACAAATTACACCTTTGAAAAAGTTGCAATGTAGTATGACTTATGCTTGTGGTTGTGACTGGTGAGGATAGGATTGGTTGGGAGATTGGACCAGCCAACAGTCTTCTGGGAGTAGGTTTCCCCTTCACCCTGGGGAAAATGTAAGAAAGAATTAGACACAGAATTTGTTCAATTCATGTTATATAGAGAACAATTATAATTGAAAATACCTTTTATTATTTGCAAATTAGTTTTTCAGACAGAGATTTCCTGAGAGACAATGATGCTGTTAACACATTTATAAAAGATTGAGTGAACATGAAATAATAACCTCACACCAAAGCCATTAAGAATTACGTGTAAATTAAATGGATAGACTAAAATAAGTGTAAAGGCCAGAGACCAGAGTTTTAGAAAGTTTGTTGATCTGGAAATATATAGGGAAATTACAAATAATATAAACTTAATGAGATTGTTTCAGCCTGCTATGGAATATTAAAACTAAAACATGAAATTACAGGAAAAAAATCTGTAACTGTAAAGTGAAAGAGAAGACAGGAAAGACGCCAGCTTGAGTAGCACACTCCGATGAAGGGAATCTCACTGCCCCCAACCACAGACATGAACAAGCTAGTTTTCCAGCACTGGCTGAGGTGGGCCATGATCAGGTCAATTATCATCTCAGTTCTAGTTTTCTATACCAGTTTGAATCCTGGTGACTAAAGGGGCAATTGGATGCCCATAGGAAGAAACCATAGGGTTGGAAGGGTTGTTCTGTTCCCATGCAATAATGATCCTTTTTGCAGTAGTTTCAATCATGTCAGATTCAGTTTTCTTTGGCATCTAGGTAAACGCAAGGTTGAGATAATCGTTGAAGACTTCTGGGAGTATTGGAATGCTCCATTAAACCCATTATCTTGGTATCCCTAGTCTTGAAGGTAAATGAGAATCTAAATTTAAGGTTAATCAAACTTATTTTAGTATTATTTTTATAAATACTCCTCAAAATGAAAGATTCTCTTGTACACAGAGCTAACAAGAGATTTGTCCCAAAGTTTTAAGGCAACGAAAGTTATAAAATGATCAAGCTTTGTTCTCCTTTTAGTTACCTATTGGATATGGATAGGTCCAAGTGAACAATTGCTGCTTTTTAACAAAACTGACTCTCTTAGAAAAAAATCACAAATCATGCCTCTAATGAGTAACAGTCAAAGGACCTGCCCACTTTCTGTCCCTGGAGTGGTCTCTGAATACATCAAGCTAAGCTTGGTTATAATGAGCATAAAATAATGCAGAACTCCCAAGCAGGAGAGACTTTGAATACCTTCTGCTCAGGAAGAGGTTCATAACAGGATGCAAAACCTTGACAGTATATTATATTTTCCTGTTACTTTTGACCAATCAGGAGTGCTACCTGGAAACAACTTTTCTGGGGAATAACGCAAGCTTCTGGCTTATTACTGAGCCATGCAAGCAGTGTCATGTAGGTCTCCGTGAAAAAGAAATGCATTAGAAACAAGTCAGAAGATAAGCATGCTGTGCAGTTCTGGTCCTATTGTTATACACTTTCCCAAAATAACTAAATCTTAAAAAGTTAAGCTGGAAAAAATGATTTTGAATATTTGTCACATGTAAAAGCAATTCTTTGTATCCTTTAATAATACTTACTGCTGACATCTGTGGAGATTTACAAAAAAATAATAGGTTTAATATCCATTTTTCAAAGGTAATATTGGCTGTGTCCTTTAGTGGTTTTCTGACAGCATACTTACTTTCATTTACTTGTTGAAAATTATTATTTTTTGGCAGTTATTCTAAGCAGATTGAAAAACCTAACACAAGTCGTGGATTGTTTTTGAACTGTTTTCTGGCCCACTGGAGGAAAAAAATATCCAACTAACATTTTCAAAACTGGTATCTGCTAAAATATAATTAACTTGCAGAGTGTGAAGACCTCTTCATGAGCACTCAGGAGCGAAGGGAAGACGTGACCTTGGCTGCAGTGCGCTACCTTGCAGGCTCTGACAGGTGTGGAGACTTATTATATTTAAAAGAACTTCAGATTTACAGCAAAGTTGTAAAGATAATGAAGTATATTTTCATGTCTCTCATGAGTCTCCCCTTATTGCCACGTTATATATCCAGACTTAGAAATTAACATGGGTACATTGCCATCAGCTCTACGCCAGATATTATTTGGCTTTTTCATTTTTTTTCAAACATGATCTTTATAGTATTCTTTGGTATGATCTTATTAATGATCATGCATTCCCACTGTCTTAGTCACTTTTCTAGTTTCTTAGACAAAATGCATGGCACTCAAAGTTAAAGAGGGACAGATTTTTTAAAAAAAATTTTGTAACTCACTGTTCATAGAGGTTTCAGTTATGATTGGCTGGCTCCAAGCAGGGTGGCCCACGGCAGAGGGGCAACCGCCCATGACAGTGAAAGACAGCCAAAGCAGTGAGAGAAGAGGAACAGACTTCTTTCTGTCTCTTACACTGTATGCAGACTACCCACCCACGGGTGGATGTAGCATTTATTACACAGCATTGAATAATGATTTAATCACACATTCTGGGTTCAGCCACCTTTGAAAAATGATTACATTAGCCTCAAACCATAATACTCACACTCTGACAGTCCATGCCAACTTTTCATATTGTTTTTATTGGTCTTGAAGAATATTTTTGTATTAAAAAGTATTGAAAAGTAACTTGTAGAAGAACACTCATACTACATTTACCTACTTGATTTCTGTAGAATAATAGTTTTATATTTTTGATTTGTCCTTTCTGTCACTTACTATCAGAAGATGCATGAGGTCAAAATGATATCATTGATGATTTTCACTGTGATCACCGTCATTAGCTTAGTATCTGCCATTTATTTCCACAGTGAGTTCATCAGACTGCTTTTATCTCAGTTTTGATTTTACAACTTACACATTAAACCAGTGGATGCCCAAGGATTTTAGGGGTTGCAGTAGAAGGATGCCTTCCACTACTTGGAGGGAATATGGATATAGATATATTGTTAAAAGTTTTTTTAAGCAAAATTATTCTCTTCCCCATTTATTTTTATTCCATCTTTTATTTACATCCTGATGGAGTCATATAATATTGCTTTCATATTGATTATAATTCAAGATAACTTTTATTTAGTTGCCTACATTGTGGCTGTTGGGAGATTGGTTGTCAAATCTACTTGATGATGCTGCATTTTTACCAGAACAATCATTTTTTAATATACTTTTTTGTCAAAATATATAATGCAAAATATGCATCTTTAATATATTTTAAATGATATTTCAGTAGCATTAACTACATTCATAAAGTTGTATAAACATTGTTAGTGTTTTGAAAATTTTCAACACCTCAATGATATTGATTTTTTAAAAAAAATTTCAAGTATACAGTATATTGTTATTATCTATAACCATCACTATCTACAATAGACCATGACGAAGATTGATGCTTAGTTTTTTGAAGAAATGTCATAGAGTTTTCCATAGCGACTGAATCAATTTATATTGGTGAGACAAATCTACAAGACTCTTTCCTCTATTATCTTGTCAACACTTGTTATCTTTTATTGTTTTGACTACATTTCTTCTAATAAGTGTAGGGTGATATCTAATTTTGGTTATAATCACATCACCCTAATGCTAGTGACCTTGGCCATTTTTTATAGTTACATGTCTTTGAGACTCATCTGTCATATCATACATCTATCATGTAACATCTTTTGTTCATTTTTAATCATGCCATTTATTTTCTTGCTTTTGAGCTCCTTATTTGATTCTTTGAATCCTATCAGATATATTTTTTTAAATACACTTTCTCAATCCATAATTTTTCTCTGCTCTCCATGGATTATTTCTTGGCCTGTGCAGGAGATTAGAGTTTGATATAATCCCATGTCTCAGTTTTTGTTTGGTGCCTGTGATTTTGGGGTTATATCCCAAAATTATTCCCCAGATCATCGTTAGGAAGCTTTTGCTCTGCGTGCAATTTAGGCAGAAATGTAATTAGAACGGACAGCACTTTATATTCTCTTAAAAATTTTTGCAGTGATCTGCCTTGCTGTTATGTTTAAGGAAAGTCTAAATTCTTTGCCAAAAAATGAAAACAGAGTGGGTAATCTAAGCTCATCCATCTTTGTAACCTCATTTGCAAATGTCTCTCTTATTTTATTTCTTAACCAAACAGTTTTCCAGATCCAAGACTATGCTTCTTCCTGTCTTGGAACCACAAACCCGGTGTAACTCCCACTGACAGCAGGCAGGCCTTTTTTAACTACTGTATTTTACAGTGCTTGAGACACAATATAATAAAAATAAATATGCTAAGTTAATAACTAAGTAAGTGTTTTTTCTGAGTCTCACACTCTCTCCACCCTTCTCTTTCCATTGCTATTTCACCTGTCTAAACCATATGTATGCAATTCTAAGTTTAAATTCAGTTTTCAGAAAATTTTTCCAAAACTATTGCTGATTACTTAGATCAGCTTTATGCTTTATGGACTCTTCTGTGTTTTTCTCCAGATCACTCACTGACATTACAATAGCAACTGTTGGTTGTCTTTCCTTCCCAGTTAGTTGGATGTTTTGTTTTGTTTTTCCTTGCCTTGATCCCCATTAATGTCCTGCTATACATTTTGTCCATACCAGGAACTATGTGTTATGTGTTTAATTAATGAAAAAATGAATTGAAGGGAGAAAAGATTAGACATGGACTATGTGCAGGCAGTGGAGCAGCTGCTGAGATTAAGACAGATTTCTCAGGGGACTCTTTCTGGTAGCCTCAGCTATGGGCAAAGGCACCCTGGAGTACTTCAAGGGACATGATGTAAATTGTGTGTGAAAATGTCATTAACTCCTGAGACAGTAAAAATGCCACTGCTGAAGTAATTTTAAGGCTCCAAAACACAGACTTCTGAAAGATTCAGTAGAGCATTTGAACAGAAATGAAGGTGTTAAAAAACAATAAAAGAACCCCAACTCCACTGTGTTACAAAAATTCTTACATAATTTAAATTTGCAGTTATATGCAGTCTTATATTTTCATTTTCTTCCTCTGTTTCCCTTGCATGTCAGTCCTCTGAAAGTGGTAATGTTTTTATCTTTTGATATGATCTTCCTTAATTTGATTTTACCATTCTATTGTACATATCATCAGGACTTTATTACTTTGGGAGATTCTTGCTCAGGAAAATAAAATCATCAAATAATTTTACCATTTACTTTATAAACTTTGGGAATGATTTATTAACACTTCAAAATAAATAATACAAATACAGTTTTTACCCCCAAACTCAGAACTTCTTCTCAAATTCCTCACCTTTCTTTATCTTTGCTATTTTTCAATACCAAACAATTACCTCTCAGTCCTTAAGGATGCCACATTCTCATGTTGATACATTTGCTTTCAATTCTTTTTTTTTTATTTTGGAGAGCATAAAACCAAATGAGAGAAAACAAATTGAGGTCAGTCAAAACAAAAGGATGGACATAGTACATGACTTAAAACCAAAATACAAGGTGATCTACAATGGTCACCATAATGTCTCTTGTTATCTTCAAGAGAATTGCCCATATCATTAGGCATAATAAAATTGAAAATAGCAGCATAGAACAAAATCAATAAAAACAAAACATTGGAGACATTATAGGACTTCAAAAGAAGATGATAGTCAAACCAGAATGAGTATCATGGTGAATTTTATTGTCATCAGATTAATTGCCTATACCCTCAGATATGATACTATCAAACGTAACAGATTTGAATAAAATCAGTCAAGACAAGACAGTGATAAAACAAAACAGATTCAAATAAAACTGGTCAATACAAGACAGAGAAAGCAATACAGGATTTCAAATTAAGTTAATAGGAAATCAAAAATGGTTACCATAGTATATCCTGCTATCTTTAGAATAGCCATCCATGCCATCAAATCTAGTACAGGTAGACAAACTGGAGCAGAATATAACCAAACTAAATGGAACAGTGAAAGCAATATGGGTTGCAACTCACGATACAAGTTTAACAATGTCCTCTGCCTTCCCTATTTTGACTATTCCTCCCCTTTCACTTTCTCAGGACACATTGTACATTTTGTATCCCACTAACTCCTTTAGTTTTCAGATTAGGGAGGCAACTCGCTATTTACCTAAGTAGTTCTGAACCTTTTTGCCCCTGTGCTTCATCTCAAGTTGAGCCTCAAGGTTTTCCTTTCTTACAGCTGAGTAGTTCTGCACTGTGTAAAAGTGTTACGTTTTTCCAACCAATCTGCAGCTGATGGGCCAGCTACCCCCACTTTTTTTCTGGATCCCTGTCACATAGAGCATTATTTTCTCATCTTTGACTTTTAGTCCATAAACCCTCTTTCAGGTTAATTGTATTTCATTTATAGAGCATCTTGATGGACTCTATCTTCTGATCCACTCTGCCTATGTTGCTTTTTAATTGTGTAAAAGGCCATCCACGTTAGCGATTATAACCAACCTTCTCTGCCTCATCTCTGCCATGCTATTTTTCTGTTGTTGTTTGTCTACTTCTCCACTTCATTACAATGTCTGTCCCATTCAGTGAGCCCCTCTGCTGCTGTTTCTGAAATCATGGTCTTTTTTCTCTCTCTCTAGAAAGCCAGTCAGTATTTTTTTAAGGTTGAATTGGTGGTCAAAAACTCTCCCTGTTCTTCTTTGTCATGGGAGCATCTTGTTTCTCAATTATTTTGAGAGATAGTTTTGCAGGGTACACCTGAGTTGGTGGTTATTTTCTTTCAGGGCTTGGAATACTTCACTCCAAGCTCTTCTTGATTTGATGGTTTGTGTCGAGAAGTCTGTCATGATTCTGATGGGTGATTTGTTTCTTCTTTCAGAAAGCTTTTAATATCCTGTTCTTGTTTTGAATTTCTGGGATCCTGATTTTTATATGTCTCAGCATAGATCTATTTTGGCTATAGCGGGCTGGAGTTCTGTATGCCTCATATATCTGAACATCATTTCCTTTTCCTATGCCTGGGAAGTTTTCTTTAATTATTTCTGTAAATAGTCTTTGTATTTCATTTGTGTTTACCCCTGCTTCTTCAATCACATTTTTTATTCTTAAGTTATAGATTCTCTTGTCATCTTGTAGCCTTTGTATTGTTACTTCCTGGTTCTTTGTTATTTTTAGAGATCTTTCCTTCCACAATCACAAGTTGCAAACCTGTCTTCAAGGTTTGATAGTCTATCTTTAGTTTCTTTCAAGCAGTTCTGCCAGCTTTCAATGGAGTTTTTAATTTTCTGGTAATCTCTTTGAATCTGTTTCATGTATTTTAATTTTTTAAAATATTCTTCATCAAAGGTTTCCCACCTTTTTCTATGCTCCTCTATTCTTCCATCTATGTCTTCTTGAGAGGTGCTTAGCCTTTATTTTATTATTTTTCTTATAACTTCCTTTACTTGTGTTAATATTTCTGTTTTAAGTTCTTTTATAATATCATGAAGATATTTCTTTATGTCAGACACCATTTCTTCAGAAACTGCAGTTGTCCAACTCCCGATCTCTTCTGTGTTTACCTCTCCTGGGGAAGTACTGTTTGGGTTGGAGACTGGAGACTGCCTTTTGTTTCTTCCTCTTGTCTGTTTCTGATTTCTTCCAGACAAGTGAATAGTGGGGTCCCCAGCACTTACTGTATTGGTTATAATAACTCTGAAGCATGCCAGCTAGGAATTGCTGCCCTGCTCAATCTGCTGGTGACCACTGAAGTACAAGCAGGGGTGGGACAGGCTGCCCCCTCCTTTCTTAGCTAGTCAACCACTGGGAGTCTTCACCATGTTAGTGTGTGCTGTATGGTTGTGGCCAGTTAGGGATAGCTTTTGAGAAACCTCAACCTTGGCTCTTGGATCATGCACAGGTGCAGGACTCTTTCCAAGCAATTCTCACCAATCTGCTCTGTGCTAGGAGTTGCTGAATGAAGCTGGCTGCAGTTCTGGTTCCAGGCTTCTCTTGCCCAACTTCAAAATGTCCCCTGGCCAATTGCCCACTCCTGCGGGAGAACTTTTTCTCCCACACAAACTGTCCAAGTGTTTCTTTTTTCTTTTCTTTTCTCTTCTCTTGTCTTCTTTCTTTCTTTCAATTTCTCTTCTTTCTTTCTTTCTTTCTTTCTTTCTTTCTTTCTTTCTTTCTTTCTTTCTTTCTTTTTCTTTCTTTCTTTCTCTCTTTCTTTCTTTCTTTCTTTCTTTCTTCCTTCCTTCCTTCCTTCCTTCCTTCCTTCCTTCCTTCCTTTCTTTCACTTTAGTTTCTTCTTGGGTCAAGAGGATCCATTTCTTTCCTTCTGGTTTTCTCCAGAGTGTGATATTCCAGCATCTGTGCTGTTTCTTTCAAAGAGGCTTTTTACTTTGCTGCTTATTGATCTGCCATCTTCCCAGCTCCCTCTGCTTCCAATTCTTATTCCTCAAAGTTTTCAAAGGTAGATCACTGTGTTTTATGTTTTGGGGCAAAAGTAAAAAACAGACATTAATATTTGAGATTTACTGTTAACAATTTGATAACTATGATGCCATTTACTTTGAGAAATGTTTTTTGACAAAAACACATTACATACTCAAATATCCAATAATACTATCAAAACAGTAAAGTCAATTGTCTTAAACAGTTTAAAATGCTTTCTCATTTGAATATGATGCCACAGAATGTTTTAAAAGTTAACATTATTATTGAAATCATTGTGAAATAGTTTTTACTGGATGGTTCAAAAAGAATGTGATTTAAATCATAGTCAAAGAGACTAAAAGAGTTAGAAAAGTATGTTTCATTATTTTGGCTCAGTGGTCAGTTAGAATCCAAAACACCACAAATTTTATTTTTACCTAACTTTCAGCGTATTCTACCTTAATTCAAAATTGGAATTAAAAGTCAATATCTCAAAATAAAAATCCAGTGACAACCACTCAATAAATTTCAACCATGAATGAAATGAGTGGAGCAGCAAACTGTAGGTTGTGTGTCCACTGCACTTATAACAGGAAAATGAATGCCACTGTCCTGGCTCCCAAGCACGTGTGATACCAATCACACACCATCGTGTCACTGTCACACCCGGCTTCACGGTCATCCATTGTGCTTTGACCACTGGAAACCAGGGCGCCTCAGACATTTAGTTGTATTCCTGCTTTGTCTATATCTTTCCCTCTAACTTTCATAAAGTCAATTCTTTTTTCAGAATCCTTGTGTGAAACGAGAGGATTGGTTCAATCATTGGTTTTCCGATTGTTTTCCATGAGACACTTCAAGGGCACTTTGATAAGGGGGGAAATAGGTTCAGCAAAGGGATCTTTCATTCTGCAATACTTCAGTGGAGCCACTTTGCTTTTTTCTGTGTTTTTTATATTGTACTTTTAGCTAGCTTTTATTTGAACAGAACCAGTGCATTAAACTAAAAATATCAAAACAAATATGAAATACACTATTCCATTTTTTTCTCAAATGCAGTCAGAAATGTGCAAATAGGATAAATTTAGTTTCAGATTTTTAGTTACAGTACTTATCAGCACTATAGTTAAATGATTTAACTTGATCTGTCCTTATTGTTTTCCGTAAGTAAATGTATGATCTGATTTCGTTCCAGTAACAACCTCAGAACTCAGGCATCATTAACATGATTTTAAGGAGAAAGAAACTGAGTATCAGTGAGATTAACTTGCAGTGATCCAATTCTCCAATTTTATGGGTATATTTTATTAGTACATGATAATATATAGTTTGAAAAGTTGGTAGGTTCATTTAATATTTCTGAGTCAACTTCTTTCCAGTTACTACCCCCTTCCCTTCCTCTCCTTGTCATTTGCCTGCTCCTCTATCATCATGAATCTATTTCCTTGTCTTTATGTGCTGTCTTCATTTCAGTTATTTATTTAATATTTTTTGTACTTTTGATATTCATATGTTAGATAAATCAAGTGATAATTGTTTGAGTCTGCCTTGTTTCACTTAGCATGACTTTCTCTAATGTCAATCATTTTCTTTCAAAGAACATAATTTTATTTTTCTTCATGACAGTCATTTTCATATAATATATATATGCAGATTTTCTTTATCCATCTATTGGTCTATAAGAATCTGAAATGTTTTCACTGCTTAGTTACTGTGAATGATTCTGCTGTAAGTGTGAACATGGGTATGCCTAAAATTTCTGGGAGCTTAATCTTTGCCACTACTTTTTTAGGTCTGTTTAGACCCCGATACACACAATGTCCTTCATAGCTATGTGTGCCACAAAGGCACAGAACTGGACTTAGAACCCAGAGTGACTGACAACACTAGTGAGAATGAAGCTAATAAAACTGCTGCTACTAAGAAATGCAGCTCAACTTGCCTGGGTTGAACATTCTAGCAACACAGTGAATGTGTACGATTTCATTTTCATTATGCAGTAAGACAGATTATTAATTTATGCCCCTATTAAACACAACGGGGCTAAAGTTCATAGAAAATAAATGATGTGATTCAAAGTGATTTTAAAAATACTGAAGGAACTAAATGGTAGGTCTAATGCACCCCTGAGAAAGAAAATATACAGCTTTCAGTTGTACGGTGTCTCAGAAGCTCTTTCTGCCTTACTCTCAGAAAGAAGAAGCCCTGCAGGCCTTTTTCACACTTGCAAAGAGAAGGATTTGAAGAGCTCACAACCAGGTATCAATATTCCTAAACATTACATATAGAGGTTCTACAGCATCAGCCATGGAAACACATTGCTTTCTAGAGTCTAAATATTCTCAGTCCTCTCAGTAGAAACATTTTTACACTTTCCTTTTAATAATGGTGATTATACTTTATTTATTCTTCTGTTATCTATAGATTGGGCATTATTGTGTAAACTTTGCTTTTTTTCAAAAAAATGTGTCTCAAAAAATGATAAGTTTGGAGACACAAGGCAAGACTAATGAATAGTTGGGTGAGAAATATTAAAAATTCAAAGTACCATTTATATAAAAACTTGGCTTGTTTCTGATTGTTTTTCTACATTTATCAAACTGCATTGGCTCAGAAATCGTTCCCTACAATCATAGCATTGTTTACTCTCTTAAATAGAGACCAAAAGTAAAACTTGCAGAAAAAGAAAAAATAAAATATTCAACAGAAAGTATAAATCTACATTATAACAAATGCATACATTTTCTTTCCATGAGTTTGAACAGAAGTTAGTATTAATAATGACAAAAATTTATGTATTTTATAATCAAGTTTCATATGTACCACAATGCCTAAAACTTCTCACATAAATTTCTACAGATGCATTTATTTTTTCTAATATATATTTGAGTATATGCCATATATATGTACAACAAAGCATACAACAAAGACTACAGCAGGAATGCTTACTATAGCAGAATATGGGTTTACCAATAAAAATATTTTAAAATGCAGAATTTATGTTATCAGTTACAACCACTATATGTTAAACCTCATAGACCCCCAAAAATTATTGTTTAAAAATAATTATCTGGAAATAGACAGGTTAAAAAATCTTAAAAGATAGCATATTAAAAATAAAATGGCATATTTTAAAAATATACAGTGGTTATATTTTTTAATTCATTGTTGTGTTGGGGAAGTTAGATGCAGCAGCTAACTCATTCCCTTTGTTTATTGTTGGTGAGCAGCCAGTTAAACCTGTAACGCTAGCTTGTGGAAATTGGTTAAATAAATTGAGACTGAACCAGGTGCAGTGGATGGAGAGATGGGGGGCTGAAATTATACAACTAGTGAGGTGTGATTTCTACAGAGGCTTTCCCTCCTGTAACAGGAAGGAGCAATGTAGAAAGAAACACCACATCAATCAAAATAATTTTCACATACATGTATATTAGTTTTCATTTATATATGTATATATTTGTACATGTGTCTGTGTTGATAACTCTGATGTCTACCAATAACATGTACTTATGTGAACATGCATAAATTGAGTGTGGAGACCACTGGATAAAGTTCTATTCAACTGGTTCACATACATTTAGGACATTTCGTGCTCTACTTATATGTAATCTTAAAAACATGTCAATGATCTAACTGATTAACAATAATATTATATTATATTATATTATATTATATTATATTATATTATATTATATTATATTATATATATAATATAATAATACTGTGTTTCCCAAATTTTAGCTTTACAAATGTCAAATGCTGGACTCATGTTACAATTTACATGATCTTGAAGTTCGTATAAACAAAGTTTATTATTTCTGATTTTTGTTTCCTTTTCTTGATTTCTCTGAATGTACATTAATTCTCTGTCATTGAGTAAGCAGCTCCATGTAATTAAATATGACAATGAATTTTTAACAATTACCAATTGTCACACATTCTGTAAAACACGATTTGAAAGACTCGTCAGTCACTAAGAGTTGTGTCAGTGATGGCTTTTATGGCCAAATGCTGGCAATTGTACCCTGTCGCACACATCACACAGAAGACAAAAGATATTTTCTAGTTTGTGTTTTTAAATATCCTCATTTGAATAGATAATTTTACTTAGCGAAGACTAAATGATTTCAAATACAAGAATCAGTAAGAATTTAGATCTATTTATATGCAGAGTAATCACAAAATAGTGAGAAGTCCAAAGTATATAATACATTTTTCTAAATCATCATGAACATCTTGTTTCATTTAACATTTTAACCTGAGAGCTTAGAGACTCTTGGGGTAGGTTGTATATATGTGGATATGCTTGTCATACTGACCTTTTATAATGTAATAAAAAGAAAGAAGAAAGAGAAAGAGGAAGAATGAAGGAAATAATTTTTAATGGTAAACACCGAAACTAGAATCTCATTGCTCTTTCTCAAAGCCACAGTAACCAGTACATCTGGCAAGCCCCTGAATTCATGCATTAGCACCTCAAAATCTTGCAAAGTTCAGAATAATATGCAAAAATAAAAGATTCATATCTTCATTATATATATTTTTTGACATCCACAATCTCCCCTAAAGCATGGAGTTTTCCATTATGGTCACTTGCTTTTCACATTCCACTTTAATGTGATCTTTGTCTTTCCCTTCCTCTAAACCACAATAAGACTACTGTATAAACATTATCTTCAAAAAAATTTATCTTTAAGGGTATCTCCTGAGAAGTAATATATTGTTACTTCCTGAAACCCAAATTATAATTAAAGAGAAAAATAAGCAAAAGTACCATGAAGTAGGGAGGTAGATTTTTCTCAAATGAGAATAGTATCACAAGATGGCAGAAGCGGGAAGGAAGAGGAGGGAAAGGGAATAAAACAGAGTCAAGATGTGTTATGCACATGGAGCATAGGGAGTGGAAACATTATGTACTGCAAACATGTGCAAGGAAAAAAGTTTAACAAATCTCCTGAGTATACAGTTGGGATGAGTTAGACATGAACAATCTCTCCATGTCAGGAAATTTGTAAAGAAAGTGAAATTACAAAAAAGGGTACCCTCTGCATGTCTAGAACTATCATTTGTATTTCAATAAAATAATTTCTGTTCCTGTTACTCTATTCCTGGTGTAGTCATTTAACCTACTGAAATTATTACAGGCTTGACTTTTGCTGCTGTCTTTCAAATTTTGTTTTTTAGTTGCCCAAAATCAAATGCAAATTTCCACCAACCTAGGTTGGTATTTATACAAAGATATAAGGTTTAATTTGAGTATCAATAAAATCAAGAATATTTGTAGAGATTAAAAGCTATATTTATAATCATTTGTTTTCTCAGACTGAATGTCCCTTCAAGGAAAACAGGAACAATCTGTTTGAATTTTTTACATTGAAATGTATACCCAGGTCAGAAAATTTCCCATTGTTTTATATTATCAGAATAATAAAATGTATCCTAAAAGTCTGTCAAATAACTGAATAATTTAATAATTCTCAGTAGCACTGGAATGAAAATCAGTTACTACGAAAATATAAAATCATTTTCCTGTTGTTATGATTTATCCTGTCTACCACGTTAAAGCCTTAGTTCAATTATCATGTGAGCAAGAAAAGCATATGTATGTATTAACAATGTGTGATGATTGTCATTTTGGTGATAACCTGCAGGACCTATGCACTTTGAAATTACCACTCTAACTGGAATCAGGACTTTAGTTCAACCATAGTAACAAACTGGAAGACTAACTCAGAGTATATCTTCCTACATTTAAGATATATATCAGATCTGCGTACCTTTGATTGATATGAAGTTAATATGGAGTGTACCTCCAGTTAATATATAACTCGAGTTAACTCTCTGGATTAACTGATAAAAGAAAAAAATGTTATATTGTTATAATGTTATAATTGTTAAAGCTGATATCAAAGAAACATTTTATTATGTTTGCAGTATGTTTTTAATACGGATTCCTCAAAAACGAGAGAAAAACACACTTCCATAAATAAAGTGTTCAAGACACAAGACAAAGATCATAGAGATCTTTATTTCATTTTAAAAAGACTGAATGTCTTTGATATGTTCCAACATTAAATGTGACACTGGAGATAACAAAATCAAATAGGAAAAAATAATAAGGCAAACAAACATTATGAAAGAAGGGGTTCTTTTTAAATTTTCATACTACATGCTTATTCATAAAAATTGGATTATAATCTAAAAGTTTTAACAAAATAACTATACATCTTATTTGGTAGAGCATATCAATTGACCATTCATGTCATCTCTCTAATCACTAAAATTGATTACATGTTATAGCTTCCTTTGTAGTTTGGCAACTTTGTGCAACTGATTTCAAATTAATGAGAAATAGAGAGAAAACTAGTAGGTCCTTTCTGGCATAGCCTGTATATAACTTCAATGAACTTTTTTTGTTTTTTGTCATTCTTGAATTTCTTTTCTGTTTTCCTACATACATTGTTCCAAACCCCAAACCCCAAAAAGCAAGTGTTGAAGATGATCCCTAATTGAAAGGTGTCAAGGTACACTGCCTCTTGTTCTTGACTAATGCTTGTAGCAAACTCTCTCAAAAGAGCTGCTGTCCAGAGCAGAGGAAGCTGAAATTAATCACTGTTCCCAGACAAGGCATGCCCTGTCAGAAAACAAAGAGTGCCAGAGGCAAGCCAGTGAATAAGCTGCTTCAGTCCAGAGAACACCAAGTCCTGAGACAATCCAAGCAATGGGTTGGTAGGCAAACGGGGTGCCACATGACTGCAGTCTGACAAATGTATAAATAAACACTCTACAGCAGTTGAGCAGCTCCTTCTCTTCCATCTGGAGAGACGTTTTCACCTGCTCTCAGCTTCCTGTGTCTCTTTATTTCTTCTCCTTTTCACTGCCCACGATTCATCATCCTTACCCCACAAAGTTCAAGAGCTTCAGATGTAGCAGCAAGCTACCTGAGAAGAAATATTCATGTTAGACTTTGCTAGGAGCAAGAGAAGAGTTTATTATTCTAGAACACTGAAGATCTGAGATTTATCTAGCATAGCAGGCAATGTTAATTTTGTTGCTATTGTTGTTTTATTTTGTTTTTGACACCGGGTTGAACTCAAGAACTCACTCTTGCGATGCATGCCCTGTGAGGGCTGAGCTAAATCCCTAGAAAATGTTAATTTAATATTCAAAATAAGAATAGTGGTCAAGTATTTTTAAGGAAATGTCACATCTCTATTAAAAGATAACAACTAAATAAATGAGACATAACACACATTCATCTAAGGTTTACAATTCCAACAATATCAATTGCTTTCATATTGATTTCCACATTAAAAATTTTAGCAGCATTTGTATAAGATATATTTTTGAATTTAGAATTTTGATTTTGAAACTTATAGACTACCTGATATGCCTTTTAAAAAACTCCAAGAATGACAAGTGAAAGTAGTAACCTTGTTAACCACTAAAATCTATTTTTATAAATCTTCATTAAAAATTTGAAAATTGTGCTCATTTAATTAGGTGTGAAAGAAAATTTCTTAAACTTGATGGTGAATATCCACAAAATACTTAAGATATGATCATGGCTAATTGTGGGAACCGCAAAAGTTTTTTTCTAAGATCAAGTACATTACAAATTTGAGTGTATACTAGATTTGGAATGTGTGTGTGTGTGTGTGTGAGAGAGAGAGAGAGAGACAGAGACAGAGACAGAGAGACAGAGAGACAGAGAGAGAGACACAGAGAGACAGAGAGAGAGAGAGAGAGAGACAGAGACAGAGACAGAGACAGAGACAGAGAGAGAGAGAGAGAGAGGATTTCACTACAGAGTTCAGGCTGGCCTCAGACTCATTTTGTAGACCAGGCTGGCCTCCCAGTGATCTTCCTGACTCAGCCTTGAACCACTACACATGCCATTGTTTTTGTTTTTAAAGCATATTGTTAAAGAAACTAAGAAAATAAAATATTAATATTTATCCCAGAAAGTATACATTCTATGTATTTTAATCATATTTATAAATCAAAAACTAATGAAATTACCACTTATTTTACCTGTAAATTTTCTACCAACTGTTAGCAGATGGCATTATACTTTTCCCTTCTCTTTCACCGGAAAGTTACTTGTCAAGGAAGTGGGGATATATAGTGATACTGTAAGGTCTATATTTTGAGTTATTATTAGAGTATAAGACACACTTTTATTAACTCCCCTCAAATACCCACCTCCTTATTTAAATGTACTTAGGCCATCATTCTTGCCTCATTGTAAGGCAGTTCTAGAAGTTCTCCTTTGTGACTCTCTATTTGTGCTGCTGTTGCTGCCTCATTTTCCTGAATTGATTGAAAACATTTACATTTCCTAGCCTTTTGACTGTGGGGAACAACCAGAAGGCACCGCTGAGAGATCCACTGAGGAACTGGATGAGAAATGACCATCATGCTTTCAGCAGACAGGCTTCCGCTGGACGGCACTCGGCAGGAGCGTTCACCATACTTTTCACACTCCCATTAAAAACACAGAAGAGGATCATGGAAATAGTTCAGATATGTGGGATTGTTTTGAGGTAGAATAATGAGAATGTGCCCCTTATTGTAATATTTTTAAATTTAAGTCCACATCACGTATTTTGATCACCCCTTTTATATATCTTTATGGTGATGGTACAGTGTGTTCCTCCATTCTTCCTTTCAAGGATCTTTACATTTTCCCTTCCCACATAGTATCTCAGCAATCTTGTGAAACTCACCCATGTACTCTCTGACCTGTAGGTACGTTCTAATAACTGCTGATTAACTGTTTCTAACAGGTAGATGTTATGTTTGAAATGTCCCCCAAAAGTCATGACTAAAGTCTTGCTTGCCAAATGATGGACTTGGGAAAATAATTGAATCATTAAAGCTATAACTCTGTCAATGATTTTACTCATTTGTTTTATCATAATTTGATGCCATTATTGGAAGATGATGAAAATTCAAGTTAGAACCCAGCCAAAGGGAGTGAATCTTAGGCACTGTGTCTGGAATCCAACTGCTACATTTCTGCTTTTTCAATCTAATTATTCTTCCCGGCACTCTGAGACGAGCAGCTACTTCCTGCCCCCTTCTGCTGTGACATTTCTGCCTTACCATGGACCTAAAAATAATGAAGGCAGCCAACCATGGACTGAATCTTCTGAAACCATGGCCCATAATAAATTTTTCTTAAGCTATTTTGCTCAGGCATTTGTTTATAGCAATTCAAAGCTAACTAACACAACATGTCCATCATATTATCTGGCTAATATCACTCTTGCAACATGTAAATTGTTGCTTCTAACAGGAAAAGCTGTAATTTTTAATTGTCAGAAGTTCTGGTCTTTATTTTTAATACAGAGAAACAAAGATTTCAGGAAGGTATCTTGAAAGCAGCAAGAAACATCCTTAAAAAAAAAAATAATGCTCTGCCTGAGTTCTTTTTAGAGCCTCCAGGAAAGAACTGATGCTTCTTTTCAGGAAAGCAAGAGAAAACTATTTTTCCCACCTTGGAGCATTCAGAAAATCTGAGCATTCACAATCCTCAGGTTCATCAATATAATTCCCACCTTAGGTTTTATCTGCCCAGTCTTTCCTTCTCTTTGACACACGAGGTCTGTCAAGGCTAGACGTAGACCGTACGTGGAAACACTGATATCGTTGCTTTAGGTTGCAAGTTTGATTTACAGCAACTGCGGGAGATTTGATTCTTCTTTAGATCAGCCATAAAGGCCCTCTGGGTTCACAGCTTGCTGTAAGTTAATAGCTGCATTCTCAGAAACAATCACTATTTTATTTTATTTTTTTACAAAACTCAAATAAATTTATTAAATTCCAAAATCCTCCACAACTGGTATAATTATAATTGCCATCATTCTAATTAAACACGAAAATTAAAATGAATTCTGGTCTTTTCTGATCCACTGTTCCCCATCCCAATTAATTACAGATAAATCCTCAGTATTTGTGATGCCCTGCAGATAGTGGCCATAGCAAACTTCATTGCCACCAGTGAATGACCTTTTCAGTCTCCAATGGTAGAGTAAGACAGGCCACATATCTTATCCTGAATATTTCTTATTTGTGATCCTTCATGGTGTCAACAGCAGTCACATTAAGGTCCATCGGAAAGCAGTTTGAGAGAGACAGAGGGAAAACAGTGCCAAAGGTTGTTAGTGAAACACAAGAGCAGGATATAGCAGGAACGAATAAAATATTCTGAAGATGCTCACCCGAAATTGTGACTAACAATTTCAAACTGTCTGATAAAAAGAAACCAAAAAACTAAGCCTCAAAACTGGCCTCCTTTAAAAATCTATTTATTTCATCTTTTTGATTTGCAAAAGAAAATTTAAACATAGTCATACCAAGAAGTTCATGGTGCTTACCTGTTGAACATATCTCTTTTCCAACATTGGTTTCAGATAATTATTCTCTTTGATGAAACTAGACCAAAAGGTCTTTCAGAAGAAGAGCCATAAAAGCAAGTATGTTTCATAAGCACAAAACATGACTGGGTTAGTTAGTTATCATTCTCTTGCTATGACCAAAGACCTAAAAAAAAAAAAAACACTTAAAATATGGAAGAGTTTATTTTGAAACAAGGTTTTAGGTGTTTTCGTCTATGGCGTTCAGGGTCAAAGGCAGAGACTTGGTGGCAGAATGATGTGGGGAGGAAGGCTGCTGACATCACAGCACCCTAGAACCAGACTGTGAGGGGAGAGACAGGGGAAGGTGCCGGGGACCGTGTGTGCCCTCAAAGGGGAGTCCCTGGTGTCACACCTCCTCATGTACACAGTCCGTGCAGCTGGCGGCCTCATGCGTAGACTCACCCACTGCTGACTTTCTTATCCTCACGATCTAGTCACAACTCTGGATCGTACCTGTAAACATTAGTGGACTGGGGATCAAACCTCCAGTCTGTGAAGCTTTGGGGGACAATTCTTGCTTCTAAACTATAATATTATATATTCCTCTGACAAACTAATAATAACCTTAGCCCTGCTCTGCGTTGCTTTTCCTGCGTTGAACGCAAAAACAAAATAATATCAAATTTTGAAACTTCCCTGTGTTAGGAGAATATCTAGAATCACTTATGATTCTATGATCATCTTGGTCCTAACATACACAACAAGTTACAGATTGTTCTAATATTTCTTATTAAAAGTATTCCATTTTTAAAATACTTTTTTTTTCTTTTTATGACAAACGTTTTTGTCTCTAGCTGTGATCCACATAGTATTTGCCTGGTAAGTAATGACAGAAGAATGGTTCACATGATGTACATACAGCGCACAAATCCTTGGAATGGAAGGCATGACATAAGGTTTGTCAGGTGTACCTGTGTGAGTAACTTCAGAGACCATAAAAAGCATGTTGCCACGGAATTTGTAGTTCAATGCAAAAAGAGCTCTTTTAGTCTACTAAAATGCACATTTCTTGAACATAATGAGGAAATTATATCTAAATGATTAGTACATCGGTTAAAATTATTACATAGGAATGGGAAAATTTCAAAATTATAGCTATTCTTTACTTTGTGAACAGATGAAACACCCATATCGCAATACATATTCTGTACTGTTCTTGAAGATTGATAATTTGCTTCCAAGTTTAGGTAACATATATATAGACCTGGCCTTATCTCTGAAATGATCTATTCATACTGAAAAAAAAAGAATTCGGTCTGTAAAGCATGGTTTTTGATTCACTGTAATAGCCAGGCTGGTTCTCAGGAGAAGAAGTACGCATTGAGGTAACAATTTAGGGCTTTATAAATGATAGTAAATAACAGAAATCGCCCTCCAATGAGACTGGTTGTTAAAATAGACTGTTAAGATTTGTGTAGCGCTATGGTTTTGTGAGCACCAGACATTTTACAGTTGCCTCCCATACATTCCCCTCGAGATCTCCTGTTACTTAAATGAAATAGCTGCCCAGGGATATTGTTCTTTTCTCAAGAAATAAATTAATTATTTAATGGACCCTTGTTTATCCAGGTCCCTTATGCTAGATGGCTGTTTAAATGAATGCTCTTCCTATTTCAAAAAGAGCAAAAGTGTTTCCTTTTTTCATTTCAGTACATGAAATGTTAGATCATTTCATTTATTTTTGATCGGCTTTAAATATGTCGAGAAACCAGGGATAACAATTCTAAAACCTCACTGTTTCTTATTACTGTACTATTCATTAGTTTGAGAAAATACTTTTCCCCCTAGGTGTGGATATATAATTGAAGTAAATATCATATTTAACAATCTCAGACTTAAGTCAAATATCTTACTGTCTTCATTCATTCACGTATTCCTTTACTCAGTCAGCAAATGTTTGTTGAATATCTCTGCTCCAGGCATCATGCCAGGTACTTGGAAACCATCATCAATACGATACACTCAGTTCTTGTTCTCCTGAGTTTCATAATTTAATATCATGATGCCTAAGAATCTCATGGTAAATATTGGGGCTGACCTTTAGAAGATATTGAAAGGCAATTTCAATATTATATGCAAGCCTTTAGGCATTTTCATATGCGATTCCCAGAGTCAGGCTTAAACATTAGAAAAGCAGGTATTCTCCTCATGTGAAAACAGTAATTTTGTAATAGATATTCCAAAGAATGTTTTGCCTTCTTAGCACTTTAATATCAAACTTGGCAAACACCAAGAAATAACTATGTACAAACAGAATACAACTGAAAATGACACTGGTGCATTTCTTTTTTACAACTGGTTTCCACTTGCTAGTTCATTGTGCTCAGAATGTCTTTATTGAATCGCCAGCATCACTGTGCTGTGAGGATACAATAGGACCTATGCTTGACGGAAGACGATGCGTTCCATTGCTTAGCACTAAGATTCACAAATAAAGACTATGCTTTTTCTCTTTATGGTTGTGAAATCCTGATACTGTTAATCAACACAAACAATGTTGTTAACAGGCAATTTTTTATTTATCATTATATAGAAGCAAAAATTCCCAAATAATTAGGACCATGGTTCTTAACATAAGGATTGTTTTTTTTAAAAATCAGAGCTACACTGATTACTATAATGGTTCTGAAATTAGAAGCTGTGCTGTAAAAATCAAAGAGATAGAAAGGTTATCAATGGAGAAATTAATTATTAGATAATTTAAAGAAAGAATTTCTAAAAAAATTTATATTGTATTTTGTATTATATTTAATTTGTGGAGATTAAATCTGTGATATAAAGACTTTATTATTTAAGTCTTCTTAGAAATTGGCAACATTTCTAAAGAATTCAGTGGAATACTTAACAAAGTTGCTTGCTTTTCCTGTATCTAGAAACCTTAGTAGTCATCTGTTCATTAATGTACAGACATTGTTCTATGCTCCAGAAAACTTTCTTACGTTTTAATATCCTGTATTTGTCTTCTTAAATACCTTGACCACAGAGTAATTATTAATTTATTCAAGAACCAATAGACCAAATCAAACCAAACAAAAACAGACAAATAGCCCAGGATTTAGCTCAGTGGCATAAGTGACTACCTGGCGAGCGCATGGTCCTGAGTTCAATCCCCCAAAGAAATGATGTTTTCCTAGTTTTGGTATCACTTTAAGTTACATTTCATATTTTTACTTACCACTTTTTTTCAGTAATTACTCAAGGCTATCATTTGCTAGTCATTTTATTTGATGGTAATGGAATTTTGAATCTGATAACTGGTGCCATCTCTTCTTAAACAACAAACTAGGAACAAAGAAGATTTTTGGAAATGAAATGACTGAATTCCAAAGTTTAGAGGTCATTACAAATATCTGATGATAAGCATAGAAATCGAACTGAGATACCAATTATTTTCACCTTACAGTAAAGTATTATCAAGAGTGAAGGATTAATACCTTAATGACTTTGCTTTATAGTATGAAACAAAAAAGATATCAAGTCTGGGAAAATCGATCTGTCTCTTCTTTCAAGAAAATTTTCTTTCTCTCCTGTTCCTTCAGGGCAAAGTGACTTTATTATGGAATAAAAATAGGATTTGAGCAGTTCCCTCCTCTTCCTTCCACCATTTTGGAAATACAGGACTCTGCAGCTCACCGTAGTGTTGGTGTCTAAGTCACCACTTCTTGGTAGAGAATTTACCTTTCGTTTCTTTCCTCACTTATTAGACAGCGTGGTGTCACTGTAAAGAATTACTTAGGACAATAAACTCATAAAAGACAAGGTCTATTTTAGCTTACAGCTTTGACAGTACCAGTGCCTGACTGATGAGATTATTGCTGTAGGTCTGTGAGAAGGCACAACATACGTGGTAAGCACGTGGTGAACCAAAACTCTTACCTCATAAACTAGCAGCAAAGCCTGAGGCAAGGATCGGTGCTACTGTGATCTATGAAGGAACACCTCAGACTTCCAGGTGCATTCTATCTACTTTGCCACCAGACAGTACACCACCCTAACTTGCAAAGTCTAACACATGGACCCATGACTGTCCACATCGTATTATCTATTACCAGAGAAAGACATCAGACCCGAAGTATTTTTGTGCAATGCTGAGTTCCACTGAGTTGTTTTTCCTTACCTCAGTGTCACAAATACATTGTTCACTTTTGGCTTTTGTCTGAGACAGGATCTCACTGTGTAGTTCAGGCTGGCCTTGAACTTGATATGTAGCAAGGTAAATTGGCCTGGAATTCTTGGGGATCCCTCTGCCTCAGTGTGGGATCCCAGGCATGTGCCACTACACTTGGCTTACATTTTCTCCTTAAATCACTACCAGCTATTCCTCAGAGTAATATCTAGACTATATATAAAAACTGAAAATCATTAGAGTCTTTAAAAGACCAATAAAAATGGACAACTGAAATGAATAGAAACTTCACAGAGCAAGTAAAAATGGAAATAAACACATTAAAAACAAAGTTCAAATTGCTATTACAGAGATGCAAATTAAAATTAAAATGAGATATCACCTCTCCCAAGAAAGAGTGGCTATCATAAAAAAAATCTAGAAACAACATACGTTGGCAAGGAAGTAGACATTTCTGCATTGTTGGCAGGAAAGTAGAATAGTACATCCACTGTGGAAATTAGTGTGGAAATGCTTAAAAAGCAAAGGGAAAGAAAACAACAAGATCTAGAAATTCCATTTGACCCAGTCATTCCCCTTAGCTATCATTCCAGAAGAGTAAAAATCATCATATTACAGGAATATATGCATACCAATTTTTATAGCAACACAATTTATAGTATCTAGATCACAAAAACAGTATATTGGTTCAGTAACACATGAATGGATGAGAAAATGTGACATTTAAATTCAATATAATGCTCCTCTGCTATGAAGAAAGGCAAATTCGAGGCATTCATAGGCAAATGGCTGCAACTTGAGAGCCCAATATTGAGTAAAATAAGTTAGACCAGCTTAGCTATTGCGTGGTTTGTACTATATGACTATAATATAGATACAACTAATGAGCAAAATAAAAGATAAATAGGAACTAAGGAGAAGTTTAAAAAATTCCCTACATCATCTATCACAGGGTTGTAAAATATTTTGAATATATATATATATATATATATATATATATATATATATAATTTGTTTCATTTGTACTGCTTGTTTCTCTTATTTATTGAAAGGAAACCTTTATTTCTTTTCTGTTTGTTTCTTTATAAAAGAATATTTTTAGTCTATGACTTGTAACTCTGAGAAAAACTTTAAAGGTTCCTTTTAAGATTATAATACACAGTGTATTAATTATTGTTATTTTCTGATTTTTTTCTTAAGAAATTTGGTTTTATTTTTTATAGAAGAGAGTGCTTTTTAATATTGTCTTTGCTAATAAAAGGCAATAATTAAAGATGTCAGTGATTTCAAGAAACTGATAATATACTATATTTTTTTCTGTCTTTTCTTCAGGGGAAACATTAATAATTTGTTTACGAATATTTGATGAATGTCTTATTATGTGATGGAAATAACTTACTGGAGACTTCCATGAACATATTTTAATATTTATCTAAAATTTCCTGAAAATATTAAAAATCTTTCTATGAACTCAGTTAAATAAAGAGCCGTTATTCAAACTACATTTGTAGTAAAATAGAAAGAATTACATTAGAGACTTTAGGAATGAATGAAGTGATAGTATAAAGTAAATAATTCACAGTAAGTGTGATGGAAGTGATATGACCTTATAAATAAAATATTGTAATGAGTTCGCCTTTGTAGCCCCATCATTTTCATCAGCACTCATATTAATAAAATTACCAGCACAACTTTTAGCTAAATAGGAGAATCACATCTAAAGAAGCAGTACACCATGATAAGGTTTGTTTGAAAAAAAAAAATGGAAGTCTGCCAAGCAGTTCTGTAAACGTGAGACGCACGCATCTGAACAGGTACTGAGCCTCACACTGTTCCCTGCGCTACCTCAGCGAGGCAGAGCTTGTCCAGCAATGGTGATGTGGTGCCTGCAGACCATTGCAGAGGCTATTTTATAATTCTTCACATCTGCCAAAGAAAGTGGCAAGACACCTAAATGATTTTCTGTTTCCCAACTCTGGCTTGAGAAATGCAGAGAACTCAGCTGGGACCCAAAAGTGAGAAGTCAGGAAACTGAGGAGGATACAAAATAGCCCGTGTGGGAATCAGAGATGCATCCTGACTCCAAACCCCTTCCTGAAGCAGAGTAGGGATTTAAAACAAATATTTAGTATATGAAACCTGTTGACACATTTGATTTTGTGTATCTATCAATAATATTTGGAAAATTAGAAAGAAATAAATGAACACACATTGACTTACAACTTACTATTTTCTACTTGGTTTACGTGTTTTATTCCATAAGGCCCTATGCTGTCTCCAATGACATTTATTTACTTATTTATTCATTTATATTAATATTTGTTTAAAACACTCATTTTCAAATAGTAAAACTCTTATTACAATTTGTTCCAGCAGTTATTTTTGATTATCAATGTATCTTAAACTATAAAAATATCATATATATTTTCACAAATAATATATAGTCACACATTTGAAAACTAAATACTAATGATAATAGAATATTTCCATGAACTAAATTAATGATAGAATAATGTGCTAGAAAAATGATCTATGTTAACTTGTAGGTTATAGAATTTCATGGCAAAATTATATATTTACTGCATGTTTATAAAGGTAGATTTTTCAGTTTGATAGGTGTTCTGGATATATATATTCATTTATTTATATGAGAATATACATATTTGGCTACATACATATATGTGTATATATATTAATGAGCTATAAAAATTAGTAATGCATACTTAGAGCACACATTTGACTTGTGAGTGTGTAGAGGTGAGGACTAACTCCTGTGCTGTTCACTAGTGGTTTCCCTTTAGATTTTAAAATAACACTGTCTTGACTGCTACAGCACTTTCAGTTGCATTATTTAGTAAAACCATCAACCTTTTCTTTTCAAACTTTGTCTTCTAGAACTATATAAATAAACTGTCTCCATTTTTCTCTTTTTCCAGACACTAATGCTTCTTGCATGTGTGTACAGAGAACTTCATTCAAATCCAAATCTATGTGTGAGAACTAAATACATTATTTTAAATGTGTGCATATTTGTAAAATATTTTTTCCATTTTATCAAAATATATTTATGTGTATTACTTAATATAGACTTTTATGCATTTTCACTCAGTAAAAAAGGAGCGAATATTGCAAATCAATCAATTAAGGTGTTTTAATATGATCACTAATTTCTTTTAGATATGGGATAAAATAGGACAAGTATAAAATAATATATTTTTATGTACTTATCCCTGAGTGTAGTTTATGTATGTATTCAGTAGATGATATACAAACTGTATGTGTATATATATATATATGTGTGTGTGTGTGTGTATATATATATATAAAACAAATATGTTGATATATGATCATAGTCTATATTACATGGCATAGATTACAGTAGTGACTTTAACAAAGCTTTATGAATACTTTTATTTTCAGACTTACAAATCTGATTTCTTCTCCTTGTCCTTTTTATACTTGATTCTAGCCAAAAGGCCAAGAAGTGATTCCTTGTCCTTTGTAACAATTTTTCAATATCACTTATGGCTGAAACGCATTTTTCCTCAAAAAGTTTCTATGTGGGCAAATGTAGATAACTTGTTCTATATCCTATAATTAACAAGAAAGGATACTGTACCTTGCACATATATTTCACTCAAAGTAATGTATATCAAACACTCTCCAGTAGAATAAATATCTAAGATAGGAAAAGAATAGAAAAAATATTCTTGCATGGCCCTCATATAAATATCTTCTAATTGTTTTTGGTAAATGATACTAGCATTACCATTATTTATGCAATGAATATTGTATTTAAATTTTTCCATTCACAGATAAATTATGTAACAAATTTGAGCCGAGTTAGATCGATCTGGATGTGTGAAAATTACCTGTAGTCCTATGTATTTGTTACTACTGAATATCATCTTTTAAAAATATCGATATTAAGTGTCATATTATTATTTAATCTAATTTTTAAAAATTCAGATAATGTGAATATTTCTAAAATTAAAGTCTTTTTTTTGTATGCCTATTGGAATTTTGTTTGTCTCCTAAGAGGCCTGAGGCATACATAATGAATAAACACCTGAACAATGGTGACAGATACTTGTTTAAAACCCAGACAAACTATGTCACCTAAGCCTATTTAGTTTTTGCATGCTGCATATCCTCTGCCTTTTAGATGAGTTTTATGAAAGTGAAGGTCTAATGTAATTAACTGAATATAAAAAAAAATAATACCCGGCATGTAGGAGTCATTATATAAGTGCAATTATTTAATGTTCCTGCAAATTGTCCAAACTTACTATGTTGATTTTATGTATCTATTTTTTCTTTACAAGAATTCACAAGAAATGAGTATATTAGGGTCTTGTCAGGCTAAGATTTATCCTTTTTTAATCCCTTCAAGAAGAATTCACTGGGAGACACTACGTGAAATGTAGTTTTATTTCTAAGGCTATAAACTCAAGACTTGATTTTCCACAAATAAAACAAAGGTTTGTTTTATCGACACCTAAATTTACTTTTTAGTAAACTTGTCCCTAAAAAATGTCTTTGGCAACTCACCTGGGACCCCTTCTGTCTCTCAGTTAGACATAAGCTTTATTTCTATCAATAAATATGTTTTGTTCTTAAACAATAAGAAGTTTCAGGGCTAGGTAGAGTTCACTCAGTGGTAGAATTCTTGCCTTTCATGCACTAAGGCCCTAGGTTCTATTCCTAGCACCAAAACAAAATAAAACAAACAAACAAGTTTCAATTGTGATGATGATGGATAGTTCAGATTAAATAAAACATTGAATTTTTTCTTTATGTAGAAGAGTATACTTTTATTTTTGAGAAATATAGAAACTAATACACAGTGGTTATTTAAAACACAGATGTATTTGCCAATGATTTCAGATAATCAGTGCCAATGAAATGAAAAACAGTGACATTAAAGGAGATTTACAGCTAATAATTTTTACTGGATTGTGTTGGCATAAATAATAACAGTTCTTTAGTGAAAAACAGCTAAACTTGCATGTTCAATAAAGGGGAAAAATTTGCCTCTGGCATCTGACACTTCCAACTGAGAGAACTGATTTCATTTCTTCATGAGAAAGCAGAAAGAATAAATCCTATCATCTCAAAATTTCAAAATTTGGAAGCAGAAAAGATAATTAGTAAAAAAATTGAAAGCAAGAGTTTAACATAAAATAGAAACCTTTAAAAGTAAGAATTACCCCTATCTATCGGTTAACGATGGAATCTAACATTTTGTCTGCATTGTCTCACCAAAGATAGAGCTGCTGCATTTATAAACATTATCTGAAAACTTCTCGAAGACCTAGACCTGACCTAGTGGTCACCATATGCATAGCATAACATGCCAACTTTATGTCGTCTTGTTTCACATGAGGAAAGGTAATTAGAAATGAATCATGCTTTGGGAAATGTAGAAGACACATTTTCTTGAAATCCAGGTAGATTGCTATTTCTGGAAGATTCCAGTGGTCAAATTTATTCAAAATGTCCAACAATAACTCATCAAGGACAGTTCCTGGGGTAGTCTCATGATATTTCTGTCTCGGAAGCAGCATGTTTGATATATTTAAAGCTATAGCAAATATTTTTTGTGTTCTTATTAATCTTTCAATGTACAAGAGAAAAAAATATAGTTTCTTCCAGAAATCTAAAGATGACCTCATTGCTCATCTGTCCATTTCCACTATGTATTTTCCAGATATAGAATGAGACTATACTAAGGACACAGTTAATGAAAGCCAAAAATCAGATAATCCAAACTGTAGAAAAGAATACTCTAAACATTTCCACAATCTGCAACACAGAATACTGCATAACACGTACCTGTATGTGACATGTAAAATTAGTGATAAGTACATAATTATAGTCCTTAGAGGCTCATATTTCATCTTTTGCAAATAAATCTTCTAAAATGTCTACCACAGATTTTCTTTAAAGTGGTCAGAAATGTAATACTGAGATTAATGAGCACCCCTTAAGATATACATGGCTGACAAAACAAAACCATTAAATAAGGAGATTCTCAAGTACACAAAGAAATGCAAAAATGCCTGCATTCAATTACTTACTGTAAAGCATTCATTCTTAGAAGGAACCATTATTTTTCTAAATAATCCTAAGTCTCAGCAGGTGCCCTTTCAGAGCCCGTGCATACCATATCTCCGCCAAATGCTGGTAATTATTTAGACCAGTCAGACTGTGTGCACTCTGTACGAAGTCAGCATTCACTACATCACTTCAAATCGTTTATTGGATCTTATTGTTTGGATCCTGACTTTCATTATTAGGACCTAAACCCTTCATTACCCAGTGTGTCAAAATCTTCAAGCAGCAGAACATTTGAAAAAGAACAAGCAAAATTAGTTTCCTATTGGGAACCCTCAGACAGAACCAGAACAATGAAAGGGAAAAAAAAAGGATAAAAAAGGATTTCCAAAATATATGCTAGTTTGTCACCAGTTAATGAGAGTTCTTTCACCAAGATGTCTGTCATATTGGTAATATACAATATTTAAGAGAAATCAATAAATTTGTTTGTACAAATAGTAGAGCTTTAAAAATTCATTTTTTAAAAAAAGAAACATTCTTCTCACAGTCAGGTAATACTTATTACATGAATTTGGATTTTGTTTGCAAAAGATTTTATTTGAAGAAATACGTAATGATATTATAATGAGACATTATCATATAATGCACTTGTAATAGCTACTTTATTGAGGTGTGTCCAGGTAAATTTATTTTATTACACCTCCACTGAAGTCACGAGTGAGCCAAACAAACCTTGGTAAACATTCATCAGCTCTTGACTTTTGGAACTTCCCTATTTTTAAGAGGAATCCTGGAGACTACTTCTCTTTTCCAAGCCATCTTCACTATGCCCTCTAACATGCAACTTGTATACCAAATTGCACAGAATTTTGTTTATAGTTTTTTTTTCCTTTTTAAATAAATCTAAGTTACTCTTCAATGCAGCACAAATCAGAAGAATCTTGGCAGTCTGTGAGAGAGAAAATGTTTAATGCATGCCACACACATTCAAAGCCAAGAAAGGGAATCTATATTTCAGGCAATAATTTAGGTCTTTGATTTCTTCAAATGACTATTCTTTTCAGATTGCCCACACCCATCAAAAGACCTTAATATCTCTTTCTTTATTGAATCCCCTTTATCTCTGAGTGGGTTTGTCTATTGTTCAGTCCTTTTCCTTCAGTTAACTGATTTGTAACTTTGCACAGTACACTAGATACACAAGAATAAGTCCTTTCTACAGTCCTACATTTTAGATGCCATGTACCAGGATAGTAGTCCTTTTTTGCTTAATTTTCAATACCTACTTTGTTTTCAGACTGTTGTTCTTAAGTGACTATTTTGCTGGAGGTCATTTTTTCTTAAAATTTAATTCCTCCGGCTATTTTTGGCTCTTTCTGTATATTTTCCTAAAATTTTTATGGGAAAAGTCTTTATAAACTATATACTATTAATTATTTTAAAAAGAAAAAGGAAGAATATGAAATACAAGATACTTTAAAAAGTAACTCATCTGAAAGTAAATTATAATTTAAATCCATAAGTCACATGCATGTGTCATTGATTGCACCGTGTGTGTGTGTGTGTGTGTGTGTGTGTGTGTGTGTGACAGGCTTAGACATGGAGGCCAGTTACGTATCATTTTCTTTATTTCTTCTAAATAAAGGGTTAGTTTTCTCCATCCCAGGTGTATATTTTCCTAGGTAGGTGTTATTGATATTTGAGTTATTTCCAACAGCGTAAGAGGAGTCATTTTTGTTTGGAATTTGACTTTTATAATTCAGCCACTTCGGTTTCACAGGTATGCAGGTTTAACAAATTGTCCTGGCCCCCTGCATCTTCCGGTGATTATAGTTTACAGGATTTAATTTAAACTGTGGGCCTCAGCTTGCCCTAGGGAGGGATTAAGGATAAGATTCCTTGTCTGGCATTCTGCATCGGGGAAGTATGGGTCCCAGCCTGAAGCAACTTCAGAGAGGAAAAATATAATTGGAACTGAAGAAAGTTGCTGTAGCCCCAGGAGGAGAAACACCTTGCAACTGAGCCAACAATGCAACAGTAAGAAAACTGTGAGAAAGAAAGACTGTTCCACATTCTGAGTGGATTTTTGATGAAGGTGTCAGCAAACAGAGGACAAAGCCAGTCTCAGATCAGAAAATGAACCACCGGTCAGGAGAGGTCCTGAAGCTTCCCGACACTGAGTATCTATTTTCTGCAATAAGAATTAGCTGCACCTAAATATTTTAATCTAATATTTTCTATTTAAAACATAAATTTATTAAATAATGCATTGTTAACTAATGATCAAGTAACTTATACCTGTCTCAACTTTACTTTTGAAAATCTATGTCAAAAGAAAATGGAATTCTGCTCCATGCTACTATTACTTAATAAACTAGAGGCTGAGGATTTAGCTCAGCAGTGTAAGTACTCGCCTGTCAAGTGCAAGATCATTAGTTTGATCCCTGGCACCAAAAATAAATAAACTATTTAGATTCTAGTTCCTTAAATTTGGAGTGATGCTAAAGTTTGCATAACTCATTCTCATCCTTTGCCTTGTCCTGATCCTTAGATTTTATCTATAGCAAGAAGAAATTCCCCGGTTTGAGCAGAAACATTTCCCATGATGCATAATGCCTTTTACTCAGTAACTTAAAGTAACACCAGTATCCTGTTATTTCAAAGGAAGAGTAAGGTAAAGTAGCTGGGGTTGGCTAATTGTCTTCCATATGAAGCATGTTATGATCGATTGTCTTTGGGTCATAAAGAAAGGGCCTTCATTCAGATTCATTTAGTAGGTGGAATTATTTTTCATCCACTAGGTTTTTTTTTTTCTTACTTCCAAGTCTTTCTGAGAGGATATTCCTGTATCTGCAGATGCTCCTGAATTTACTATGGAATTGCATTCCACTAAGTTTATTTCAAATTAAGAACATCATATTCAAATATGCATTGCATACTCTTGACCAACAGAACATCAAAGATTAGGAACACAGTGCAAAGTAGCCTGTCGGTACTTTTCACCCCGTGTGATCACATGGTCAGTGGGAACTGCCTTGCTAGTTGTGCTTAGCATCAATAGTGACATTCATGATGAATAATCCTAATCCAGTGACAGATCAAAATTCACAGTTTAGATTCTACTGAATATGTATCATTTTCACTGTGATAAAGTAGAAAAAACATTAAGACAAAATATTGGAGGTCTGGAAACATCTCCATATCAGTTTCTCTTTCAGTTGCCATATTTTCTTCTTCGAGATAATTTAGGCTGAACTTATAACACAGTTGTGTTTTTTACACTTAGCTTTCATTAAATTTAATATTTCAGGTGCTTCCATGTTATGCCAGCTGTGATCGTTACACTGGATTTTCAACCACATCTGTTTGAGAGCTACTTGGGAGAATAGTAAACACAAACCTGGGTATGTCTGGGTAGGTAAAGGAGGCTTGGCCTTGGGTACTATCTATGGCATCTTGTACCTTCCATTCTGGTATAGTTGCTTTGCTCTACCTCCCTGCTGCCAAAAAATGAGCAACTTTATCTTTCCTCAATAATATTCCTGCCTTCAGGTCAGCAAAGCATGACCTAATTCTCTGAAACTGTCAGTCACAACAAACCCCTCCTCCACTAAATTGTGAGAGTCTGGTATCTAGTACCAGCAAGGGTACAGTACATTTGCTTTTGAATTAACTCATTTGCAGGTAAACATCTTTAATCTCTTGGATTATCAGCCCTAGGACTCAAAAGAAAACTTCTAATTTTTAGAACAGTTTAGATTTTTTACACTTTCATTAAAATAGCAAGATTGATTTTGGATTTGTCTAAAATGTTCAACATAGTGAGCTTAATGAAAGATCTTTTCATGTAGAAAAGAACAGGTTCTGTATTAAATATGTAAAATTCTCATAAAAATCTTTCTAGCTTTAGAAACTAGAAGATGCATGATGACAACAAAAGATGAGAATGAAAACTACATAGTTAAACAAACAAACAAACAAACAAAAACTTCTAAAAAAGAAAGAAACCAGGAAGCTAAATGTCTCTGAATATATACTGCCTAAATTTCCCCATGCTTCCAAGGTAGGCACCAAAGCAGACAGTATGCATGCTAGTTGAGGATGAAAGAATGGGATTTTAACTTCCAGCTGATGATGAGTGTAAGTTAATGGCTTACTAAAACCAATGAATAAACAAACAAACAAACAAGTAAACAACTGCACAATTCTGAGAAATAGAATGTGTATAGTCTTTTCCAAAAAGCAATCACAATGTCTAGCAAATGATTTTTAAAATTAATAGAGAACCAAAAAAGCCAAAAAAAATTGCTGTCCCCAAGTGAAAAGACCTTCCTGGAGATCAATCATGTGATAACCCAGACAGAAAACTATCAGAGAAAAAGATGTTAGTTCAGCACTGCTCAGTGACATGAAAGGGAATACATAGGTAGCTAATGAAAAAGTATGTTAGAGAGTATTCATAGAGTCAGAGAGTAAAATTCAATAAAAAATGTGAAACCATGGTGGCAAGTTGAGAAATTAGACAAAGGGGAAGTTAAAGTACACATATAAACACGCACACACCCATAATCTGATTTTGTGAAATTGGAGTATGACGTGAAATGAAAAATAAAGTATATTTTCCATGAGGAGAAAATATATATATCGCCAATAAATGCAACTTAAAATTGAACCTAAAATCAACTTATATTGACATTCTGTTTGCGAGGTGCATGCAAGAAAAGAATCACAAGCTAATGCCTAAGAAAGTATATATTTCAATGAAGTACAATAACAGAAAGTTGGGGTACTATATTTTTATGTAACCTGTTTATGTCTGCCTTTTTAGGAGAAAGTTCAGGTATTTTTCTTATTAATTGAATGACTGTTGAAAGTATGTGAAAAGTAATATAATTTATCAGTTATCATATAGGATATGCAAATCATTTTGTATGGGAGGATAATTCTAATACTGAGAGGGAATGACTCTTCCTGGAATTTCCACCTCTATTTTGAAAAGAAGAAAGAGGCACCAAGAATTGCTCTCCAGAACGTAATCATTCATTACTGTATTTGTCCATATAAACAAATTTATTAAGGAATATATTCTGGTGAAAATACATTGTTGTTCCCTTCCTATTTTTCTATGTCATTTTTATATATGATACATAATTTGGAATGTTCAATCTTTCTGCTGATTAATATGTAGATTCTATTTAACAATCAGATTGCAATTCTTTTTTTTTTTTTTTTTTTTTTTTTTTTTTTTGGTACTGGGGATCGAACTCTCGACCTCACACTTGCCAGGCAGGTGCTTAAGCCACTGAGCTAAATCCCCAGCCCTCAGATTGCAATTCTGCACATTTAAGGGTTTTTTTACTGACTAGTAAGAAACAATGTTTCTTCAATCTAAAGAATTTAGCGCACTTACTTTATCCTATATCATCACCATGATCTTTACCCTTAATATTACATTGTATGTTGAAGTTAATTGTGATTTCTCACATCTGTAATTCATACAATAATTTATTAGGTGCTCTGCTCTGCAGTATATTTGCAGCTAAAATTTCACCTTTGTGACCTAAATATATTTAATATAATTAACAGTCCAATATGTTCAGCTTTGCAGTCATAATATCCTCAAGTTTAATTTGAAGAATATTAAATTGATAATGATTTACAAACTTGATTCCCATTTACAGTGTTATATTCATATGTCTCAGTTCTGATAGCTCTAAGATTGAGTGAAGTTTGCATGATGTCTTAAAAATATGTTCCCTTTAGATTGAATATAAACACAGTCATTGTGGAAAAAGCACAGAGTTCTAATTATAAATAGTACATCTAATAAGTCTCAAGCTAAAAATTGATCTAGCAAGTCTTCCCTATAGAACCATTTATGTTAATTCATAAAATATGTATAATTTCTAACTGCAATATCAATAGCATATTTTGAGTTTTAAAAAGTTTTAATGTGAAAAAAATATCCAGGTATAAAATAGAAACACGCATATTAATTATATCTGCAAAATGTATTATAACTTAAGCACATTTTTTGAGGCACATTATATCCCAATAAAACTATTGTTTATTTTTGTTTTGGTTTTCAAATTAAAATAACATTTTGCTTACAGACATTTTTATTTATTGCTATTTAATATTATTAAAATCAATAGTAGTCTTAGAAATATAGAGTCAGTAATACACAAAATTTTTCTTAAAATGTTTAGAAAATAACTAGAAACACTGTCATAGTACCAAGCACATATAGTTAGATATTTTTCTGGAAAAGGTTCTTAAGCTTCATATTCAATGTCAAATAATGAACTGTTGATTTTCTACTTTGTATGTTGACTTTTGTGCTGATGTCTAATAACCAATACAAAATAACCTATTACTAATGACTATTCTTCCCAAAGAGAATGAACACAATTTTACAGAAATTCATTCCTTGTTTCATGTACAAGAATTAAGTTCAGAGACTGTAGCCTAAGTTTTGAGGTGTGTGTGTGTGTGTGTGCACGTGTTTTTCCAGAACATTTTCTGTAATTTTCAACTGCTTTTAACATGCTTTCCATCACTCTGTATTTTATATTACATCATGCGCTGATGTATGAAGCAAGAGATATTACAGCCCTCTATCCTAAAGTTTCTCAGTGGAAGTGATGAAAAAGAAGGAAAAAGCCCTTTGCTTTTATACGATTTCAATATTAGCAAGTGTTGTGCTTTTCATTTTCAAAATGTAGTTGCATTCCATGAGGGATTTGGCACATTTTCAAAATTTAATAAAAATTCATTAGTGAGCTAGACAACTCAGGAATGATATTTTTGAGAAAGCGTGTTTCCTGCCTCGCCGTGAGAGTGCACAAACCCTTGTTTGGAGGGCGTCAGCCATGTGGTCCTGGGGCATGTAATGGAGGCCTCTGTTTCCGATTTGAAAGTACACAGATGGATACAATGGGGAACATTCAAACAAAAAACGTGGAACAAAATGAGATCGCATATTTTGTAGCATTACTATTTTACATCTTGTCAATCTCTAATGGTTTCCACATTTGGGGATTATTTTAAGTAAATACTACAATTAACAAGTCTCCTGTGAGTATCCCATTTACCAGAGATCTTGGTGAACTACAATAATATGGTTATTATCATTTGGAAAGATAGTATAGGAAGTGAAGTTCACAGGACAGTTAATATTTATTGCCATCCAATTTCTTCTTCTAAAAGCATAGCTTTTGACAAACTAGAACCTCAGTTGATTCATTTAAGTAGGTCCTGTTATAACCATTTGATTTTGTTTTTTCTTTTCGGTAATTGATGTAAGTTGAAAATGCTGAAGAGCAAACATAGGGTCAGTAATTGACTGAAGATCTGATTTTGATTGATGAGGAACCTATTTTTCACAGCTGATTTTCCAGCACTTGTTTGTTCATTGCTGGCCACTTTCAACTGCTCCTTTCCTTCTCATTAAGTGTTGGCTGCCCTCTTATGGTCATAATGTGTCTTGAGGTTTTCACTTGAATCTGTAGGAAATTTCTATTACCGCACACAGGCCACTGGATTATCTTGAGGTGTTTTTAGTGCTATTGTTATATAGCCAGCTAATTAAATAGAAATTAACATGGGGTCAAGAAAAGGATTGGACCCTCAGTGAAGTCAGCACAAAAAATAAAGATATCAGAACGGTGACCATCGGGAATCGGAAGGGAGCCAGAGACCAACAGCCGGGTCTGAGAGATAAACAGCCGTTTGAGATGATAGTCTGATTAGCACTGGTACTAATACCACAGTAATACTAGGAAAATGTGAGTTCATTTTGTTCCACGGTTTTCACTTGCGTGTTCCCTATGGTATTCACCTGTACAGTTTCACGTCTGAAACAGGAGGACCTCCACTGCACAGTGAAGTTCACCTCTTCAGGACTAAATTCTGTGCACTCTAGAAGGTAGGCAGGAAACAGGATTTTTCAAAAAATGCCATTTTTGGCTTCAGTGGGCCAAGATAGGCATCAGATGCATGGGCTGATTGTAGTGTGACCCACATTGTCCCCATGTTGTGATTTGCTGTATATAAATTACCCCTGGCAAAGGGCTTGGTGGCCATCCAGCACTTCTAGTAGAAGAAAAAAGAAGCATGAAATGGTGCATTTTCAAAACGAAATGGTTACGTCTGAAGGGAAAATAACTGACAAAGTTCAGGTATTCAGAGTGTCTCTAAGCAAATGGGACCTCGAGAAGAAATATGCCAGCAGAAGCCTTTGTAGAATGCATGTGAATGCAGGAGGGGGAAGAAAAGCATGTTCTTTCAAATAGGGGTAAATAGAACACAGTCACTGCCAAGCACAAGGTCATATACATAGAGACTTAAAACAGGAACATCTTCTCGAAAAGCCCCAAAGTAAAAAATAGACAATGTTATAAAGAAACCAAATTTAAATTGTGCAGGACACTAGGGAACTGCCTAATTAGGCATAATCCTGGAAAGATTTATCCTCATCAGTGCCCAACCAACAGAGAGGAGGAAAAGGACCTGGGAGCCAGGAGTTAACATGTTTGTCATGACAGTACTAGGGGTGCCCATCCATCAGGCATCCGGTCTTGCAAGGTCTGAACAAGCAGTTTCATTTTTGTTGCATCTTCTTGCCTCTGAAGTTCATTCTCTATGTCTGGACAAGTGAACACATTTCTCAGAGTAGAAACCCAGGAGCTACTCTTCTCGTTGTTTCAATAAAATTCTCCTTACTTTCTCCTTTGCTCCACGGCTTGACTTTTCCATGTTAGGAGACCACAAACTTTTTGTGTTTGATACTTACCAAGCGAGAAGATAGATGTTTCCTATACCAGTATCGCTGTGTTTCTATGCATAGAAGACTGGAAAATAAATTGGAGGAAGGAAGGAAAAAAGGAAGGATGGATGGAATGGAAGGAAAGGAGAGAAGGAGGAAGCAGGGAGGGAGGCAGGGAGGTAAAGTGAGAAATGGGAAGAAAGAGAGAAGAAGAGAGGAGAATGAAGGGAAGAAACTGGAAAGCAGAAAGAAAGAAAAATGATCAAATGAGGTAAGGGCAAGGAAAAGCAAGGAATGATAGAGAAAATTTTGGAACTTTCCAGTATTCTACCATTGTGCCTTCACAGATGGGCATCCAAGATGAAACTGAGGTACTGGCACACGATGTAATCAACATTGTTCTTCTCTCCCTCCTTTCTTCCTTGCCTGCGTTCCTTCCTCCTTTCCTTCTTTCCTTCCTTCCTGATGGGCATTGTTCCTCTCTATTGCTCAGGAAGACTGGTTTGTGATCCTCACACCTCAGCTGAGTGTGACCTAGGATTACAGACTTAGCATCACCACCACAGGCTACCAGGCAAGTTTTCTTTGTTGCAAAGAGAAACCTCTGCTTAATCAGCTACTGGCCACCGTAAAATAAACTCTGTTGCCTCTCCTGAAAACAAGAAGCATTATTCTTGCTATGCATTTACAAAACAGGATCAATTGTTAAATTATTACTAAATTGATAGTAGTTCATATAAAGTACCATTAAAACCAAGCATTAAAAATTCAAGTAAGAGTAATTAAGACTCAACAGTAGTTCTATAGCATTTGTAGCTTTGTTTTTTCACTCTTTCACTTTTTCTTCTCTTTTTTTGATTAGTATATGTTTACAGCACATAATGTTTACATTAGTTGTGAGAAGCTGGTACAGACACACATAACACCTCCTCTTATTCCTTTATTTTCGTTTTCCCTGCCCGCCCTCTCCCACCACTCCATCTCTTGGTGTCCTTCGCTTAGGCAAAAGTTCTATCTTCCCCTCTCCCATTATCTTTTATTCTGCTTTAAAATATGTTTACATTTCAGGTTTCTTGCAGGAGATAAATCATGTCAGATATCAGAGAACTGAATAAGCCTGGAGTGTTTTTGCAGTCTCTATTCTGTTCTAGTCAGTCACAAGTCTGTTTTTGTGCCTGTAATAAGTTGGGTTTTATTTATTTATTTTTGATCACTATAGCTTTATAGTATAACTTCAAATCCAGGATTGTGATGTCTCCTGCTTTGCTCTTTTGCTCAGGATTGCTTTTGCTAATACTGGGTTGTGTATTAATTTTAGAATATCTTTCTCTAGCTCTGTTGGAAATGCTGTTCGTATTTTGATTGGAACTGCATTAAATATGTATGTCAGTTTTGGAAGTATGGCTATTTTAATAACACTGGTTCTGCCTATCCAAGAAGAGTGTATATCTTTTCATTTCCTGTTGTCTTTTTCTATGTGCTTAAGAAAACAATAACATTCACAGTAGCATCAAGAAAAATCAAACACTTATGAATTAACCTAAGCAAGAAAACGTAAGACCTCTAAAAAGAAAATTAGAGTACACGTTCATCCTTCACACATGTGTACTGTGTGCACTTACAGCCTCAAGGATTGAAACAAATCTTTCTTTGCATCTTTTTAAATCACTTCACCTAAAACTGTAACTTTAGCAAAAGAATTAAAAGAAGTATCTGCTGTAGGATCTGACCCAAACCTGTTACCAAAGGTGAAGTAGGTTCTTCTTTATAGACAACCTTGTTTACTGAACTTTTTTGTACAATAAAAAGAAGAGTCTGATAGACATCGAATTGTTTCATAGAGCTTGGGAAGTATAAATTTCTGTGAAAAGCTCCTGTAGAATATATATGTAAGTAAAACATCATGAAACAATACACTTTCTTCTTCTTGCCCTAAGGATCATTGCCACTATTTTGCCAAAATACACAAACATGAAACCAGTGCTCATATTTGTAAGAATAACTTGTCAGAAAGTCAGGAAATGTGAAATTGTAATATGGACCCCAAATGATTTTATGTACTTAACTATGTAAATCTAGTCTTGTAACTCTTAGGGTTTTCCACCAGTAATGGGATTTGAATGCAAGTTGTCTGATATTCTGATTTAGTCATATGAATCTCTATGTTCTGTTACACTTACCATACCTCTAGACTAGTCTTTCTACATATCACTTGTGCTTACTTTTTTAAATTTATTTTTAAAATCTTAATTTTTTATAAGTACATGCTTGTGGTATGTAATGATTATGTTCATTGTAAGGAGTTGGCATGTGTACATAACACATTCCTTCCCTCTGCACTCTTATTTCACCAGCATCAGATTTATTTCTTTATCTTACATGTCCTTATAAAGTTATCTTATATACAAGTTAACAGCCAGACTAATAGGCTAAACATATAAAAAATAAGAAACTTACACTAAATCAACCTGTCCTTACTTTTAAACATTTGTTTGCAGTATTTTCCTTTCTCTTTGTTTTCCACGTGTTTACCTATCAGATAGTCTGTGCATTTATAAAATCTGGGTTATTCTTTTATGCCTGTATAATGATTTTCTTAGGTTAAATGATTTCTAAAATTTCACCTGATAATTAAGCAAATTATATCAAGTTTTCGTTCCTCAAGTCCTCACTTGGAACTCATCACAACACTAGCCAGATTTTACCCTTTATATGGTTGCAAGTCAAATCAGTGGTATGTTTCTAAGGAAAAAAAAAATTAGAGATAAGATGGAACCCCTCCTAACCAATGTGAAAATTAAATGTTAATTAATTTTTCAGACAAAATGGTGGAACTAACATATCTAGTTATTTCTTTTCTATGAGCTCCTTTCCTACTCACCACCTGAATTCTAAGAATCTATTACCAGATCTGTCCTTTACACATATATTTATTTTTTCCTTTACATGATAATGCCAACTTTGTTTTTCCACTTGGATTTCAAATTCTTCTGTAAATCTAAGAAAGTTCTAATTTTTCTATGAGCTTGCTTTTCTCTTCAGTCTGAAGTGATAATGAGACTTTTCCTTATCAAATAAGTTAGTGAAATTAAATGATAAAAATTACTGTAACAAAGAGAAATTAGCAAGCAATAACAAATAGGATTGATGTGCATATCTCTGAGAAGAAGCAGCCCAAAATTAAGTGACCATGATTACTTAGCCCTCTGCTGACATTTATCAACTCAAAGCAGGTGCTCCAAATTCATCTTATTCCTGCTGTTAGGAAGAAGGAAATTTAAAGAGACCAATCTGTAAATTACAAGATTTATTTGTGCTTACATTGGTTTAGCCAAAACATGGTTTTACCAGGTGGCAAAACACTACCGGGATATATTCTTCTAGCTGAGCGTCCCTGTGGTCAGCTAACTCTAGAGCAGGGAATCTATAATTCAATAAAAGAAATGTACAATGGGTACTTCCGTATTTTTCTGCCATATCTTATTAATTCATTGGAGACTATTCATTTTCCACTCCCTGAAAATTATATAATGAATTTCTACTTCTACACTAGTGATCTTGAATAAAGTATTAAAGCATTTTTATTAAATCTCACAATTTTCTATTTAGGACATGGCTAGCATATGGCCAAAGGTGATAGCAACTTTTATGTTTTGTTCTTAATTTCATAAATATTTGACCCTGGGTTTTTCACTTACTTCTTAGAGCTTCTATTATTTTGAATTTAATAACTTCCTGTACAAAGATTCCCTTCATAAATTAATTTTTTCTTTTCAGTGTTTTTCAGAAACAAATCTTTAGAAATTGTGATGTTACTTGAGATATAGATTTAATATAGAAAGGTTAAATTAACTTGCACCCATCAAACAATCTTGTATCTATTTTAGGTTTATTTAAAACCAGACAATCCTTGAATCTAATTATTTGCCTGGTTATTCAAATATATAACTCAAGAATTACTTGGATAGTTAAATTCTGATCATAAACAAGTTAAATGGAGTAAAGCCCATCACATATGTAGTATAGATCTATGGAATTGACTCCAGTGTAAAAATGACCATTGTTATTGGAACCTTGCTGAGGCTAAGTACCAGCACCTGTACAGTCATGCTGAGCAATGTGAGTCTGCCTATTTCCTGATTCATTCCTGAATGCTGTAGAGAGAGCAATTTTCTCTACATCAAAATAATCAACGCTCACAACCCAGATCTTTGAAATGAAAGCTGGAGATGAACGAATGAAAGAGAGACAGAGAAGAGAACCACAAATGGGCTAGTTCTGTGAAACAAGGGGAAGGAAGGCAGATTTCAGGGAAGACAGAGATGACAAGTTAGGCAGACACAAAGCCGGACATCAGCACTGTTGTTGCCTGACAGTTCCCATTTCTCATTTAGGCTTCCTGCCCTCTCATTGTTAGCTCTACTTCAGGAACTTGCTGAATGAATCCAGCTTTCTCTTAGAAAACTGCAACATTTATTTTGCTCTAACTAATTTGTTTAAACTATAAGTAGAGATCCATATGCCTCATCAAAAACTGTCTTCATATTTGGAGCACTACATAATAGCAATAATCTAAGCACAAAATCAATGCTTAAATGGGAATACTGTGTGTTCTTTTATTTTGGATCCAATACAAAAATAACAAATTTTTAAACTTAAGTAATTAAAATGACATAAAAATACAGGCAATGTGGATATTATCAATAAAGAAAATGTACCAAGAGTTCAGAGTGAATATTTTGATGATGTAGTTGGAGGTTTGCAACATATTGGGATAATTATAATGAGATGAAATTACATTTTACTACATATTGCATAGAGTAGTTCAAAAATATTGAGAAAGAAAATATATGATAATAGATATTTCCCTTTTCATGTTACTATTTTGGAGAACACAAAACATGCATTCCAATTTTACATGCTTCCCATTGGCTTATCAACATTTTTATTCCCAATGATTGATTACCTCAGCTTTTATTATTCATATATACAATTATGGCCACATCATATCAGGTCCATAGATTAAATCATTATAGGACACATTTTGCAAAGCCATTGAAGGAAATCAAATTACAATGCAATGATCACATATTTTGCTCTTTTTCTATTGCTTTTCAACAGTAGACTTTTGTAACAATAAATAACTGATAAAGTATGTAAGTTAGAAGCAAACAGTGGTATCAGAAAATTGTGCATATTCTTGTGTGTCACATAGGGAGAGAATTAGAACTGAAAGTCATGGAACTGGAAAGAAAAGATTAAACTGTACAGCAATACACTGGAGAACATAATCATTCTATGATCCCATGTTTAAGGATTAGAAAGACAACAACTGGCCTTGGCATATTTACATATATCTGGACAAATTAGAATATAAGTTTCTTAAAACTAAGTGTGAAGTAAGCTATTTAGTTAATTTCATCAGGTTGTAGTCTTGAATTATTACCATAATTTCAAGATACTGATGAAATTATTTTTTAATATTTGAGATATATATCAGTTTCAAAAAATAAAGTACATATTATTTAGATACTTTCTTATATTATGGGCTCTGGTATTTAAAATGTCATTCTTTTCCCCTTGGAACAAGAAGCAAAGAACAAATCAAATTTCCTTATTTTTCTAATTTTACAACTGTTATAAAATTTTTCTTAGTTATGCCAGATTGATGTCTCTGCTTCCCCAACTTTCTTTTGCGGTTATTAAATATATTACTTTATCATAGTGCAACACTTGATCTCTAGCTCTCATTAAATAAAATTAGACAACTTACACCATGAACTTCAACTTTGTAGAGATCAAACGAGAAATGGCAGGATACTGTTATGAAATCATTTGTCTGGAAATAGATGTCTTGATAAAATAAAAATTAGGCAAAAGTGCACAATACTAAAATGCACAGAATTCAAGATTGAAATGCATTGGTGCTTTTTGATTGAAGGCAAATTGTAGAAACATAGGACCACAAATACTAAATAAAATAAAATAATTTACATCATTCTTCCCAGCATGCTAAGCAATGGCACAATGGCAACTGCCCAACCTCTGATATAGCACAGTATGTTGTGCCTTCCTCTGGGAGTGCTGATTGCATTTGCTGGAAAATTTAAAAGCACTGTAGAGCCCATAGTCCCACAGATTGCTCTCCCGAGGACACTGCGGTAGGGCAAAAGCATGGAAAATGAGAATCTTCCCTTATTCTGAGATAAGAATGATGAATCTAGCGGGAAAAGGTAGGGAATGTAAAAAGATGTGGGAAGTGATCTCACCCTTTCAGAGCTCCTTACTGTTTCTACAAATGCTCCGGGGAATACTAGGCAGAAGCTCTAAGCCTCTTCCCTGCTGTAAATCTATGGAGAAATGTCAGCTGATTCTGAAACCTGCAGAGGAAAATAAGCTTTAGTCTCTTTGTGATATTTACAGAGAAGTTTACAATCTCCTTGTCTGTCGTTAGAAGCAGATCTTTGCTTGGGTTGCTACCTGGTCTCATATGCTACTTAATAGGAGTCAGAATTTATCAACAGTATTCCAGCCAGATAGGCAATAAAGGGGACCATTAAATAAGAACAACTGAAACATGTTCGAAGAAAATAATATATAAATTTGACCCTTAGAAAAGTAGTTACTAAAAAAAGAGAACAAATAAATAAAGACAGCAAAAATTTAGATATTGAAAATAGGAAGGAAATGGAAACAAGTGCATTTAAATGGTAACGATGCAGCCTATTAATTTTCTTCCAAGAATATCTTTTTTATACATTTTAAAAAATCAATATGCAAGTTTTCCTGCTACTAGTCAACAATAAGCTTAGATTATATTTAAATCATAACAATTAGAAGCAGCAGAGAAGAAAAGTAGAGAGGTAAAGAAGGTGATTTTTGGATTTGAAGGAAGAATATTTATAAAGAATCGCCAACTCAATTTCATGGAGAAGACACATTAAAATATAATCTGTGAGAGAATAATAGTTCTTATTTCAACAACCATACAATGGCTCACAACCCAATTTTTCAAAGTTATTTCAATTTCAGTAAGATAAACATTTATACAATAAGAATGATAGGATGAAATAATGGTGCAATCATTCTTTTATTTCCATTTATTAATTCATTTGCTCAATTTATATTATTGACAAATGTTGTATACCATGCAAGCTGATAGATGGAGGAAATACAATATGCAAAGGTCTAGCTTTTATGAGGTTACAGTAAAATAAGAAAAGGAAAATATGCCACTATCTATTACCAATGTGACAATTGAAAAATGTGAAGCAATAAACATACACTTTAATGGTAAGTCTTATTAGCTCAATTTGCTATTTCAAAATATATATTTATATATTTAAAGTTGACCAATTATTTAACATAGTCCTCATGTGTCCTGATTCAGTAATATGAGGTGTTTCCTCTGTTTTACACATATGAAAATATAAAGGTAGATTTTTTTTATTGTGATCAAACATTCTTTTAGTTTTATCTAAAAGTTAAAACAAAGACTACAACCTCTACAGGTTGATTTCAAATCCTGAGCTCTTCTTACTATTTTCTATACTAGAAAGTGTCTGGGTCCTCATAATTCTCAAGATCTTTTCAAACTATAAATTGCTATAAATCAAAAATCTCAGGACTAAGCTATTTTGTAAAATTGAGTCAAAATTTCTGCTACTAGCAAAATTTCTGCTATTCGCTTAGTGTCCCAGATGTTAATGGGAATACGGTGCTAGTTATAATTACTGTTCCACTGTTCATAGGTGACAAAGATATCATCAAGAAAGAGTCTGCTGTTCATTTTATGACAATTGTCTGACTTTCATTTTATGACAATTGTCTATAATGACTATGGCCAGGTAATCAACCATTATCATGGACTGACGGAATTAAGGATGTGTACTAAATTCTTACCATCCCCTAAAACCAGCGGCCTTGTTTATTTTTCACCCTTGGTGATTTCTAATAAATGTCAGACTAAAGCATGAACCTAGTCTACAGTTTGTTGTGACTTCAATGGACCTGCCAAAAAATTAGTCCTGAAATATAAGATTCAGTACAGAGATAAGGAAAATTATTGACCATTGTTAACTTGAATTTATTAAGATTCAACATACGTGTTCTGTGTCAGATTCACCGGCAGGAAAATCAACTCTGAAAAATCTTTCTGGCTTTTACCCTGAATGAGTTTAAGAGTGGGAGAAAGGCAGAGGGTTCGTGCAGCTCACTCTCCAGTTTCATTAACTGTAAATTGCAGGTCCATGTTGCCCTCTGTGATCTTTTTATAAGAATGAGGCAAACTAATAAAAGATCATTTTATCTAATTCACTCAGAAACTAATAAATGTATTACAAAGTCTTTAACCTTGGCTCAGTAATAAAAATATTAATGCAATAATCTTCATCATATAGCTTTCAAAAGTATTTTCCTATTACTTTCTTTTCTTCTTATTATTATGTTTTTAAACTTTTGAACTTTTATTAGCACATGTTTGCAGTACATGCAGTTTACCATCATGTTGGATTGTCTGCACATGTACATACTACAGCTTTTTTTAAAATCCTTTCCTTCTTCCCTTTTTTCTTCTAATTTCCTCATTGCAGTTTTCATTTTTGCTGATATTATTAATCTTAGTTCATGCTATAGTATATAATGTTTATATCCACTGAGCTTATTAGCTGTACACAGCATATCTTTATTCTGCTTAATTGCCCTGCCTTCCTCTTTTCTTTTCTCCTCCTTGTGTTCTCTTGGATCCTTTCCCTATTGCAAGAGATTCATCCCCTTGTTCTTCTCTGTCATGCATCCTTTATTATTTTCTTGGTGTTTGCCTCATTGAGATGAAAGATACAGTACAGTAATTAAGCCTGTGATTACTTTTGCATGACTAGAAGACTAGAGTGAACAGAAAGTTGAAAAACATTTTGATTTGTTCATTAAGAAGAGTCCTTTGTTACCTAACTCCTTGCTAAAAAAGCTTGTTAAGATGCATTAAAAATTGCCACTAACCAATTACATCTTTTAATGTTTCGTGTGTAATATATTTAATGATACGGTAATGGAGATATGCATCAATCATTTATTTACTTCTCTTTCTTACTTTCAGGTTCATTTCATAGCAAAGGTGGTATTTCTGGAAAGACTGTCCTGAAATGTAATTCCAAACTGATAGTGAAAATAAAAAGGGAATGAGAAGTGAAGGGTGAACTAGGAAAAAGATTTAAATCAATTATCATATAGGGTAACTTGTAACTTGTTCTGTGACTGTTTTGCAAGGTGAGAAAACATTTCTAATAATTTTTAATTTGATAAGCAAGTGATGTCTTGCAATATAATTATAGTAGTGAGGACAAATATCACATGATCATAACGGAGCCAGTATAATGCTCTTTGTGTATGTGTCTGTCTCTCTGTCTCTCTTTCTCTGTCTCTCTCTGTCTGTCTCTGCACAGCATTGTGGGTAATCATCTTTAACCAGTAACAGATTATAGAAGAGATTTTGAGATCTCATCTGCAGAGAAGGAAGAGAAAAAAGTAGAAGAATCCCTCACCCCAAATAAGATTAGAGAAATATATAAAATGTGCAAAATTTTGTAGCAAAGTAGAATAAATGTATTGCAATTTGAGTGACAAATTTGCCTAATCATAGTGCAATCTTACACTTCCATCACAAGAATTACTGGATAAGTTCTTTGTTAAAGTTTCAGAAGAAGAAAAAGGTTCCACCATGCTAATTGGGAGCAGTAATTCTTTAGTAGTAATGAATGTTGTCTTACAAAATATCCTTCCTCTAGCTTGTCTGCCTCACACCAGCCACAGTGGTTTATACAGGTAAATTCAAATTAATCTGTTCATCATATTTATATCTTGTATTACCCTTATTATTTTTATTATAAGATGCTACTGTAATCATTTTTATGTAAATTATTTGGGAGTTTGTGAAATAAATTATTTGAGTTGCCCTTATTTCTTGTGGGGAAATTTGCTTTGATATACAAGTACTTTGGATTACTAGCAAGTTGCTGGAACAAAATATGCTCACAAACCAAGATATTAGTGTGCTTAATTTAGGTTAATATATTCTAATATAGCTTTAATATTCTAGGAAAATTTGGATAAATTTGGTAGTAACAGAGAAGTTACATGTCAGGTTGTATCATATGTTAGATGTTCAACAGTATTTAGTATTTATTTCTTTGGCCCAGATGGTAAATTCTACAGCCCCTAGTAGCAGTAATATTCAAGAAGGAAGCACATTTTCTAAAGTAGGTACTGAGACACACAGGGATTGAGAACTGACTTGTCTCTCTTTTTTTCAGTGATTTCTGGAGCTACCCTTCTGGTCATTTCACATAATGCAAATTTGAGTAATTTTTGGCCATTTTACCAAAGCGTTTGTTATAATTTAAAAGGTATTTGTTATTATGGTTTGTGTTCCTGTGTCGTCCCCTCCCCCAAGTCTCATGTAATCATGGACGCTGCTGAGTTTAGCTTTTGTGATTGGTTCATTGTCTACGGCTTGATGTGCGTGCTTCATCCACCCGAGGTGGAGCCAACATACAGTGTAATGGCGGGAAGAAGGTGTGTCTTTCTCTCGCTGGTTTGCCCTTGCTGTAAATGACTATCCCTCAGCCACACCACCCTACCTTGGAGCCAACTGAGTATGGACTGAAACCTCCAAAAAATTTTAAGAAATAAACCTTCACTTCCTTCACTTTCGGCATTGGGTAGTATATCTCAACAGTAAATAAAATGTAACCAATGCATATGTGTTTAAAAGAGCAATATAAAAACCTTTAAATAAATAACTCATGATTCATGGGCTAAACATGTTATAGTTCTTGGCTTTGCGTGGCGCGTTGCTCTCATAATAAGTAACATTTAAAACACTTTTTACAAAAAGGGGGAGCACTGTCAGGATATGCTGGAATTTATTTGCCATTTTTATTTGCAATTTTATAAATATTTCCTCATAGAGTAAAACAAAATTTTAACTGACAGAATGAATTCACCTCTGGTGTAGACAGTAAACAAAACATTAAATCTATATAACATTACAAGATACTCTCAGACCCTTCCTCCCAGAGAACAGTATAATTCTAGAGACAAATGAGATTGCCTTAACTCAGCTCTTCAGAACTCTAATTAACTCATCAGTTTGCTCAGTTGTTGTGCAGTTGTTATGCATAACACAATTTTGTGTTATGCACCAATAAGATACAGTGGGTGAAACATATCAAGGTAATTGCAGCAGCATGCCCTAGTGAAGTGGTAAGGCACAAGTCAGGAAGGAAGGTGCCTATGTCTTTTAAGAATAACAATAAAAACTGCATAGCTCCCCATTAAGAGTATCTTTGTGTTGTCATTATACAAATAACTAAAGTCAGATGACAAATTATTTGGAGTTCTAGTGCAAAATCTGAATCTAGCCAATTATAAAGTTCAAATTGTTTGATATTAATTGAAATCTCAGCTCTTATTTAATAAAATTTTTCCTTTGCCCACCACAATTAAAAAATACAAGGTAAAATTGTTCTTAGTAGCAAATTGTGTTATTTTCCTCCTCATCAAATTATTTCTAATTCCTTTGCTTAGTTTTTTTTAAAATAGCATTTGATATCTAAGGCTCACAAGAAAATGAATGCAAACTGCAACTACTGACTATAATTCCCATTTGACCTAATAAATCCTTGGCTTCACAGAAGGGAACTAATATGAAATAAAGGTTAACAAATTCTTCTTACATTTGATGACCAAATGAGTAGAAAATATAAAAATATAAAGGACAGATGAGATATAATAATGTTCAAATAAAGTTGCTATAGGGACATAAGGAGAAAAAATGTAATTATTTAATCTGAATCTTATCCAGGAATCTAGGTTTATCTTCACTAATCTCAATATAAATTGTCACTGTATTTTCACAATCATGCAATTTACCTCTGGCAATGGGCAGAGAACATTACCACATTTCCCTCCTGGTTTTAACAGTATATTTAATTGGCCTTCCTGACTTCATTCAATGTTCCTGAATAATGTACTGCAGTTAAAATACAAAGTGTACTAATTCTGTCTTTTACAGTAAAATAATTCTTTGCTTTTAAAAATTCAGAAAGTTTTTGAGATTTTTAAAATTCTACAGTGCAGAGGTGTGTTCATTTTACCTAATATCATCATCCTAAGAATTACTGCTTAGGGAGCCCAAAAAGTTAAAATACATAGCATTTGTAAGTCATAATCACATTTTAAAATAAAGGACATGCTTTTTTTCCTATAACATTTCTATCAAATGTTACAATTTAATTAGTATCACATTATCTTATCATTATTTACTATGAAAATATAAGTATTTATTGGTAGTATGACAGTCTTGGATAATTCAATCAGATCTTTGAAATGTGCTTCTTTCCTGATCTCAAATCTATGTAGATTCTCCAACCATGTCAGAAAAATGTTTTGATTGCAAAGCGTGTTCATCAGTGACTGTATCACTCTTCTGTTTCTATTTTAAACAATAAATAACATTGAGATCAATTCATTATTATTAGTTTTGCATTTTAAAACAGGTCTAACTTTTCTAACAAGTTAGAGATGGAAGTGATGTTTAGAAAATTTTACAGTGGTGGTCCTTCTGAATAACTTTTCTAAGACTCAGTGATTTTCTTAAGAAAAATTGCAGATGAAGATTGCACTGACATAGTAGAAAGAGCTATCCCAGAATGGAAGAAACAATTTGTAAAACTCAGTAGGGCTGGGGATTCAGCTCAGTGGTATAAGTGCCTACCTGGCAAGTGCGAGGTCGTGAAAACAAACTCTGTTTTATGTTGAGTAGAAGGCAATTGTACATTTTCTGGAAAGAGACAATGTATTACACTATTCATGTATTCAGGGGAGCCCAGAAGTTGTGGATATAAGACTTTAGATATATGTTCATGTCTACCCTTGGTTTGTGGAGGCCTGAAGTTGTTCTTGACTTGTATGATTTTGGAACCATACGTGTGAGACTTAGATTGAATCTGTTCTCTACAATTTCAGTTGAGTGGTAATGACTCTTGCCTATTAAGTCAAGGCAGTTTAGTGACACCTTGGGGTAACTGGATTTGGTTGCAAGTCCAGAGAAGAAGTGAATCATCTTACTCAAGTATAGCTTTTCCAAAGTTAGAAGATTATTCTATGTTTTTAGTTAACAACCATATATGTGACGTTACCATAGCCAGAAACTCATGTAAATATTTTATAAACATTAATTAATTTAATAAAAATGTAAGGAATAATGAAACAAAGCATTCAAAAGGTCATTAACAGTGAGTAGCAGAACTGAAAGAACATACAATACAAACAGATGGAGTCTATAATTTATCACCATCATATGCTGTCTCTCTATTGTACAGATAAAATTCTCCAAATATTGAAGTTTTTAACTTGTGATTTTCTTATAAATAAATGGTTGAGAAGAAACACTGTAGTTAGTTTTCCCCATCACAGTTGAAACAGTGCATGCAAAACCACTTCATAAAGTACAAGCTGTGTTCATGATAGCAATTAATTATAATGGTTAATATTTATTAACTTTTATATGAGATACATTGCAAAACAATATATATTAGTTGTTTCCTTTAATTTAACATGCCTATGATCTTGAGATTGTGATCACCTTATTTTACAGATAATGAATTCATATCTTATTTACAATTAGAGTTTATAATTATAATACTAAATGGAAGTCTTTCTTGTAATAGAAATTTTAAAGAATAGTGTTATTATGTCTTGTGTGTCACAATTAGTTCTATAGTGCTATAATTAATTTGTTACTACCAACTATTAAAGCTCCAAATTTTTTTAGTGATTTAATTTTACCAACATAATCTGATCAGGAATAACATTATTCCTATAATAAACTTAACCTTTGTATTTGCATTGTGATAGGCATTCTTAAATGGAACAAAAATAATGAAGAACAATTAGAATGCTAGACATGGCATATTATTACATTACATCAAATGAATTCTGTCATATATGTTCTGCTGGATAAAAAAGCATAAAAATATAAAGAGATTCTCCACTCCGTTTGTCTCAGTCAATTTTGTGCAACTATTTAAGGATACTGATGACTGGATAATTTATATAAAAAATAAACATATTCCTTATTGTTCTGGAGGCTCAGGAGTTTGCTTGCATTTTAGGATGCAAACAGTATTATGCAATGTTTTACACTAACCTTTCTTGAGGCTGCAATATCTTTCATTGTAAAACTAAGATTTATTCTCAAAAAATAATACAAGAATATGTGAATTTGTTACTGAAACACGAGGGTCATGTCCTGTGGTGACAAAGAATGAAACTGCAGATGGAGAAGGTAGAGTGCAAGCAAATCTATTGAAAAACATAAAGGCGAGTAAGTAAGCTGTGTAAAGGCCAAGAAGCAAGGGTCCTGCCAGCAGGGAGGGGCTTCTGAGTAAGATATTCCAGGAGTCTTTTTGCTTAAGAGCTTTTAAGGGTTTGGAAGAAAGATGAGGCAGTTGTACAAGCAATATGATCTCTACCATAGAGGAGACCATATTCTTTTTAGAGTCCTATCTGTGTAATGTTCATGCAGTATCCTTACAGGGCCCACATCCTCTTAAGTGAATGGCTTGCTTGATTATGTTCTGCCAAGATCCCAGAGAGCTGAAGGACAAGTGGCAGAGGTTTTGAAGATCCTTAGAGGGCTGTGACCCAGCAGAATTCATTTTGGGGTTCATGCCTCTCCTTTGAGGCTGCTGCTCCTACCATCTAATAGAATTGAACTTCTGTTTCACACACTCCTCTTGCAAATGCAAGTTTTGCCCTCACATTGAAAGGATTTAGGGACAGCCAGGTGCTATGCTCACTTCGAGCTGCCTTTTCAGGTGTGGAGTCACGGGAATATGAAGAGAGCTTGTGAGAGAGAAATGAGACAGTCCCATTTCATCTGCCTTCAAAGCTTTGAAGAACTCGTGTCAATTTTTCTTCTAAATAAAAAATACTAGTAGTTTCATTATGTCCTCCAGTTCTTAGCATAGTTTTCTACTTTTCACACATATTTTCTGGTATAGTCACATTAAACTACAAATTTCTTTCTGTGTGCTATTTATTTTCCAAATTCCATCCTTTTTGCATGCATGGCAATCATTCTGGTTATTATGCTGTAATTTTGGCCCAAAAAGTTCATTACTTTTTTTAGTGCAATGCATAAGTGTTTCATTTTTCACTGACTCATGTTGTACCACAGTTCTTGCTATTTCTGCCTTTTAAAATTCTTTATTTCTGGGAACTTCTGATTCTTTCTTGGTTATAGCATACTTATGGACAATTCCTAAAATATATTCTTCAATCTTGTTATGGTGGTTACTTTCTAGCAGTTCCTTCTCATTCTTTTCTAGAATTTCTATCTTCCTTCTTATATTAATATCCATTTTAAGTTCTATGTATGTTAATCCCCAAATCTGCCAAATCTGAGTCTAGTTTTGATGATTGCTTTATCTTTTCTGGCTGTATTTTGTCTTACTTTTTAATCACACTGTGTACTGTTTTTGTTGAAAGTTGGAAATGTTTTATCAAGTAAGTATGACTGAGAAAAGAAGAACTTAATGTGAGAGTAGTTGATAATGTAGCTAGTTTTTGACTTTCTCTGGTGTTTTTGGTTTTATCACTCTGTTTGCATTGGGGCTTCTTCACTGATTGCTTATGAAGACAGAGTCTGCATCTTACATATCTTCTTTTCTGTGAAGTACCATTTTTTATTGGTGCCCTGCTCGTGTTATAATTGTAGCACCAGGAAGATTGTAAAATATATTGTCCTTCTCAGTTACTTAGGTAGCCTTTATCCCTAGGCTATTGCAACTTGCAACTTTCATGAATGTTTCTCTATCTATCTATCTATCTATCATCTATCATCATCATCTATCATTTAACTATAATCTGTTTATCTCTTTAAAATCTTCCCATTCCAGCTCCACTCCCTACACTGTTCCTAGGATGGGACATTTCTGTATGTTCCCTATGATTTCTGCTCTTCGTTGAGTTCCTCTTTCCCTCAGTTAGAAGTAGAAGGGCAGAGGGTGCCCACTGAGCAGAAAAGCCATCTCCTTCAGGGGTGAAGTTCCCTTAACCTTAACCTTAACCTTAACCTTAACCTTAACCTTAACCTTAACCTTTACCTTTGTTCTCTGGCAGAGCCTTTTCACCTGGAAAGTGGCATCTGTTATGAAGAAGAGTCTGACACATTTATATTCTTCCCCCTCAACATACCAATCCTGCCCAATGTCCTGGGATCACCAAGAGTCATTTTCCAGTCCTGACCTGGACAATATGGATGAATGATAAGAGTATTACAAGATTATCGTCTTAAGTAGCACGGCCCAGACAGTTGATACAAAGTTTTCAAGATCCATAGACCACATGTTCCTTCCACTGATAAATTCTGCTGAGGTGAGGAAATCTTGCGTGGTATGTCATGTGATACATGAGTCTCTTCACATTTTGAGGTGGTATTTTTCCATGTAATGACAGATTTCTGATAAGCCCAAGAACATTTATTCATGATTGTTTGTCAATTTTTTTTCTCCATCCTTCCTCTTTCTCTTCCTTCTTCTTTTCCTTTCTTTTTCCCCTCCCTCCCTTCCTCTCTCTTTTCTTCTCTCATTGTTTTCTCCTTTCATTCACTTTCTTCTCTATTGCTGTCTCTCTGTCTCTGTCTCTGTCCTTCTCTCCTCATCATTGTTGCATAATGAGAGTGACAACTTCTAAACTCTTGCTATGCTGGAGCTGTTATTGGAAGTTTAGTGGTGTTTTTAACCTCCTTTGTGCCTTTAATCAAATCCCTATGGACTCATGTATAATTCACATAACAAATTGCCACTTAACCAACTCTATTGTGCTTTTCAGTTGCTGATGTGTGTCTACTTATGTAAAAGGCAAACAAAAATTGCCCAACTGAGACCCAGAGGCTGTTTATTAACATCTTACATAATAGTCGGCCAAGCTCTTATCATCTGGTAGAGATTCTTATGCAGAAAGACAAATATGAAAGTTTTGTGTTTTGAAAAGAAGCAAAAACCAAAAAACAAAATCTTCAGCTAAATTCTGAGAGGCTGTTGCTTGTATAGGAAAACTTGGAGTTGGATTAGCAAGAAGAAGGCCAATCTGTATGTTTGAATTCTGGAAAATATGTGGCTTTTTTTAGTTGGGTTTTGGTCAGAATTGGGGTGAAAATTAGGCAAGTCCATAATAATTCTTGAAGATAATTTTGCTAATGCAGTTGTCATTTGGCCTAATATATTTGTTTCCGCAGAGGTTGTAAACCAGGCACTCAGTTTGATATATGTTCTGACCCATTGTTCATTTTTACAATTGGTTTCCTTGTAAACATAACACTTACTGTTAAGCGGAAGATTTGAACTTCACAGTGACTCATCTGTAGGTAGAATATTGCACATAAATGATATAAGTATTTGTTGAAATACAAAATAATAAGTTCAATAATTTATTGTTGCAATTACCTTTAAGCATAATATATGAATTTTTTAGATTAAAAATTGGGGTTCACAAAATTATATGACTTGTGTTGTTTTCAATTGTAAATGATAAAACACAGTGATGATCAATTTTTTATCATAGTTTTCTCTTTCATGGTATCCTTTTTGTTTCTAATTCATCCACTTTATAGTTAGTACATACCTTCTATGTGAGTTTTTTATCCAAATTTTATCTAAATATATCACATAATATTTTGAGAATGTTTGTTTAAAAACATATATAAATCAAATCTTTTAAATTCACAAAAAATCCATTTTAATTATAAAATATATTTGATTAGTCACATTGAATGTGTTAAATATTAATACAGAAGAATATTATATATTATGATTCTGTTCAATACTGTTCATCAAATTTTTCTTTGGACTTTGATTATAGGAAACAATGATACCATAAAACAGGACCAGGGATATAGCTCAGCTATACAGCTCCTGCCTGGCATGCACTGGCTCATGAGTTCAATTCCAGAAAACAACAACAACAACAACAACAAACTCAGAAAACAAAGACTCATAGTCACTTACATATCAAGAATATATTTCATATTTTATTATAGTTCATGTTTTTTCATGATATATTGTCTTTTCTACCCTTTTCAATCTCCTCTCTAAATTATATCTCCTCACAGATTTTCTGTGATTAACACAAACATGGAAGATAATTATAAAACCAATAATAATAACAGTCCAAAATCTGACAGTGAAGGATACGTAAATTTTACAAATAGCTCTGCAGTCTCCCTGCTGCTAGTATTCATACTCTATTAAAACAAGACTGATGCAAAGTAGTTGACTACATTTATTTATCTGTAGTGTAACCACAACTTAAAGCACTGTAAGAGCTTTTCTTTTATTAACTGAGCTCACAGAAGAATTTCCAGGAGAAAAAAATGTAATACTAATAGCAAATACAGACCAACAAATTCTCGTACTGATTGATATAGTTTGAGAGCTGTAGAAAAATAAACCATTTTGTAAAACCCTGGGGCAAACAAGTGATATAAAAACTCAAACATTTAGAGCCAAAACAAATAAAAAAGCAACCTCGCAGCTCCATTTCATTCAAATGTTTTGCTATAAATTAGAGCAATCTGGTCACAAGGAAAGTTTGTTCTCCTCTCCCAGAGGTTAAGTGACATTAAATTTCAGCAAATAAAGAAACTAGAAGGCCTGAGGACTGTCCTTGATCACATATCAAATATTCATTCCATTTATTGTGAACAAGCAAATTTTGGTCAATCTTAGATAGATTGAAACAGCAAGAAACTTGAATATGCAATTCCTGTTGAAAACCCCGTCCCTGCAGGCTGGCGTGCACACACACAAAACAAATGGCATTTATTTGATGTTGGCTCAGTATTTGTTACAAGAATCAGAGGGAAAAAATACACATGTGAATGGGCCACAGAGAGGATGTCTGAAAATATCTCCATCTCTCTTAAATAGATTGAAATTTTAAGGGCAACATGTTTAAAAGGTAATATAAAAATACACACACACACACACACACACACACACACACACACACACCGGCTTGTCTCTGTATGATCACAAAATCCAAGAGTATAAAAGTTCACTAGTGTTTGTTTGTTTGTTTGTTTGAGACAGGGTTTCACTGTGTACTCCAGACCTGGCCTTGAACTCACATGTTGTCCCTGCTGGCCCCAGATGTCCGCCATAGGCGCCTAACTCAAGATTCTCATTACCACTCCCCCAGTCTGCCTTCCTTTCAGATTAAGGGCAAGGTGGAACACTTGCATTCTTCAGGTAAACCTTCTGGGCGACTGAAAAGTTTAGGTTATCAAGTCAAATTACAGTCACCAAAGATATATTTCAGAATGGATTTTAAGGTCAAATTCAAAAGTGTGAAACTACATATAGAAGGTGGTCAGAGAATCTGGTGAACGTTTAATTTTTTTAAAAATTACAGTAAGACATTGCCATCCATTGCCTTGAAAATATTCCCCTTTTGTTTCAAGCACAGTTATCACATTGTTCTTGCCACTTTCTGAAGCAGTTCTGGAATTCCTTTCTCTATCATAAGTGTCTTTACAAGGTGTGATCAAAAATAATGCTGCTGCCAAGTACCATCCAATAAAAAGGCCAAGTTCGATAGTATTACTCCATGGCTTCATCTACCTAATTGAGCAGATCTGATCATGTGACTTCTGGCTCTTCCTCAAAGTCAAAATAAGGGCAAAAGGTAAATGTTCTGAATCTCAGGACATTCGGTTAGCCATAGAACAACTAAGCATGTTCACAAAGGAGGACTCCAGAACTGCATCAGCAAGCAGCAGGAAAGATAGACAAGTATGTTTGAAGCAAGAGCGAGTATTTAGAGTGAGATTAGTGGCAATATGTCTTTTATTGCAATACATTTTAAAAATGTATATATTCACTATATGTGTAAGTCATTAACTCATATAATATCAACAGTAATAATAAACACTTCAAAAACTATTGTTAGGGTATAGGCATTACCTCAGCACCTTAAGTTACAAATTAGTAATTTACATTTTATATGTAAAGAAGCAGTGCCATGAATTGCTGAAGGACAAATAGGTAATATTAATGCTTAGACAACAAGCATGACCGTAATACAGAGAGAAAAGAAATTCAGGGCTTCTCTATAGGACAGGACACAGGAAAATAGTGAACTTGCAGCAATTATAGAACTAGAATGTGGGAATTGGCTATCACCCTCTTGATAAGCAAGAAAAGAATAAAAGGTGACTTTCAATATTGTTGTCTTCATCAGCAGTACTATCTATTTACTACTGCAAGATTACTCATGTATACACAATGCATTCATGCGCACATGCTAAGATTGGCAGGTGGATAGATAGGTAAGAGAAAGTTAGATGACACTACCCAGACAAACAGATAGATGACAGCTAGGCAGTGAATCAGAGCCCTGGATGAGTCTATTCCATTTTATCACCTTTCAAATCATGAGCAAATGATTTCATTGGCCTGTGGGAGTCAGTGCACATGCAGTAGTTACTGTCGCATTAAAAACAATTCAGTGATTTTTATTATGTCAATTTTACTAGTTTCTCGAACTTGTAATGAAAGATTTTTGCCATTTTAGGAAATAAAATAGAAAGTTAAGACACAACAGAGCAAAACCCTTTGAATATGACTCTAGTCAGAATTCTCTTTATAAAATATTCCTGTCATCCATTTTATCTGATCTGAAATTTAGTTGCTCATTTTTGCATTTTTAAAGCTCTAACACTTAAGATGTCCACTTGAGAGTATGTTGGGCAGCTATTCAAAGGAACTCCTTATGGAAAACAAAACAGTAAATAGGGGACATTCACAAAGAGAAACCTCTAGAATAAAAAATGGATTAACAATAACGTAAATATTGACTTAATGTATATAAAGAATAGAGATACAGATGATTCATAAAAAAATCTTTGTCACTGTCTGTTGCTTTTATATGAAATATGTCTTGTTCTAAGGAAGTATAATGAGTAGCCTAATTGTGCAATATTAGACAGCTGACACTTTAGGGGGAAAAAGTGGGATTTTGCTCAAGGTCCAGACCTTTATTCAACCACTGGTAAATAGTGAATAGTGGTATAGAATTTGTTCTCTGAGATATAATGCAGGAAATCTCCCTCACAATCTCCTGGAATTTTTTTCAGATACATTTTGTTATCAATGGTTATTTATCTTTTGTAGGATAGTTGGAAATTTAAAAAGTTACTTTTGCTCTGGCCGTTGTAGCCATTGGAAAAATTAAAATGCTCACTTTTAGTTAGAGAAAAAGTGAACATTGATGCTAAATTAGTGTTTTCAAGCTGAGTAAAATTTTTTGGTTGAAACTTGAGCAATGAAATTATGTTGACCTTCATTGAGAGGAAATATTGAGTCCAAATTCCCTAAATGTTAACTTTCGAACCAAATTAATGTTCAGAATGATTATAATAATTTGATGTTTCTGCTAATAGTTTTTGTATAACAGCAGCATATTTGACCTTTTTAAAATGTCAGAAATAATATTTAATATTAATATGCTCTTCAGCCACTTTAAACACTCAGGTAATATTTAATATTAAAAATAATAATCTTGATATTTGTGTTCAAAATGTCATCATATATTGCTTGAAGGATGATTCAATGTCTCTCTAAAATTGATGAATTCAAATATTTCTTCCACAATGTGGTTGAGGAGTTGAAATGGATAAAAAATAATTTACTTCATACAAATCAGTAGAATATACTCAACATAAAGTGAAGTGCAATGAAACTCAGCTATATTAAGGCCACTTTTATTGTGGAACTAACAATAGTATAAAAATGAATAGTTTAGAAGAAATATCTCTATTTAGTTTTGCCATCTAAATCACTAAGTCAAAGTTTCAGGGAAGCATTGTAACAATGGAATGTATAAAAATATTGTTGGGCTGAAGTTTCAAATGGCTTCTTTACATGAACCGTATTCCTCTATTATAGTTTTCTTTCAATAATCATTGAAGTTGAATTGTACATTTATACCTAAAATGGGTTAATTAATTTTGTTATCAGTCACTTGCACATACTATTTTGAATCACAACCATTTTCTGTAAAATGACATACCATTTTTAAGCAATTTATAGAAAGAATTGCAAATTATTTTTCTCATATACTCAATCATAAAGGTAACATTTGTAAAAAAATACCTGTGTAGTGTAAAATTACATCAAGAGACACATATGCAGCATTTATAGATCTTTTTCAAGTTCATTTTGAGTGTGAATATTAGCCATTTTTTCTAAAATTTTTTGTGAAGAGTAGATGAGAATAATTATGACCAACAAACCACATGAAGTTTAGTCTGTAGTAGATATTTCAAAAGAAGAAAAGAAAGATTTGAAAAGCAATACCAAAAACTTGGGAGAATTTCAGAATGAAATGTCAAACAAGCTAGTTTTGGAATTCTGTCTTCACACATTGGTGATAGTATGGTTTAAATGGTATTGTTTTATTTTTGAAAAAAATCAGTTATGGTGCAAAAAACTGAAGAAAATTAAGAAAATTTCATGATCATTTGTCTTGTTCCTTTGAGCTTTGTTCTCTATCTGGGTATACTGCAGAAATGCACTTTTTAATCCATGGAATACAAATAGAATAATGCCAGGCAAGAGCCATGGCCTAACTAATCATTTCCCTTCCCTTTGCATTGCTTTCCATGTTTCTGAATTTTTGAAGAATCTATCTATGGGAATCCCTTAGGAAAAAAATGTGTGAAGCACATGATAGTTAATGCAAATGCTCTAGCACTAATATTTGTGGGGTCATCCTATGGCCTGGTTAGTAGGGGGCAAGAAAACTGATGTTGAAGATTGGAAAAATGGCAAGCCATGCTCTTAATGGAAACCAATTTATAAGATTTCTGCAGAAACTTGTGCTCTGGGTAATTACCTTAAAAATGGGTTGGAACATCTATGAGATGAATTCAGAAACCAAAATTTAAAACAGTGAGTAGCTTCTGTGAACTGCAATTGGTAAATATGTCAAGTAAACAGAAATAGCCACTTAGAAAAAAGGAATAAAAACAATCAGAGATTGTGAATTTAAGTAACTATAAGATTCAAAGAGAATTATTAAATGGAAAAGTAAAAGTAAAAATAGATATTCTTATAATATTTGAACTTAAATCTTAGGGAAGGACCACATTAACTTTATGAGACTAGGAAATGTGTTCAGGCACAAACCAGGAACAAAATAGTAGATATCATCAACTTTAAGCTTTCAGAATTTGTACAGTGACTGATAAAGCTGTCACAAAACACAGTTTCTTTTCATTTGTAAATCAGAAAAGGTCAGATGATGATTTAGATCATTATATATTTCATTCCAACATTAAAGTTTTAGGTGAGAGAACCAGGTGACAATGTATCCTGAATCTTAGGTACATGGGTTTCATATTTTCTAAAAATCTTAAATTTAGACTTGTCCTGTGACTGTGTGGGAGATTTTTATTTCGGCTTCATTGTTTGCTGAGAATGTATTTATATATTTATTTGTCTTACAGAAATGCTCATGTAATTATCAAGCAAGTAAAGTGTGCTCCAAAAGATTACACTTTTTTATTCAGCAGGAATTAGTCGGTGTCAAGAAAGTTGCTACACCAAAGAATGAGCAGAAGTGTTCTGTATTACTCCTGGGTAGAAATATGCAACAGAGACTTCATACAATTCTGTATCACCCACCTTTTCCCCCACAATGTCATAATATGGCAAGTGTTAAAGACTTTGTCATCTACCATGCTAGAGTGATTAGTACAGAGATTAAGCTGTTCCTCAAATCCAAGAGGGATGGAAAGCATGGCTAAGAAGTCTTTGTTGATTTATAAATTGGAATATCAGTATTGTTTATTTCAGTGAAATAACATCCAGTTTCTGCTTCAAACTGGCTTAAGAAAAGAGAAAACAAAATCAAATGCTAAGTAAATTTATGGGGATGTTAAACTAAATGAAAGTAGTCTTCTGGGATAATGGCTATGTGGAAAGCAGTAAAGTTATGCAAACTGTAAAAGTCAATGAAACAGTATTATTTTGCAGATGTAGGGTAGAGAGAATGGAGTCATGTGCAATGTAATCATTTACTGAAGAGTGTTACGGTTTGTGATTGGATGTTCCCCTAAAGCCTCATGCAGTCACGGAGGTGGCTAAATCTAAGTTTGTGACTGGTTCAACGACTAGCCCTCAGGTTGGCAGGGTGAGTACTGACCTGCCCAGGGATGGGTAGCTGGCATACAATATAAGAGAGAAAGCACTGACTTCTCTCTTTTTTGCCCTTTTGCGCTTGACACTTTGGGAATCTGATGCAGCAGCAATGATGGCTGTGCCTCACCACCACTCTGCTTTGGAACCAGCTGAGCATGACCTTAAACCTCCAAAATCTGTAAGCTAAATAAACCTTTTCTCCCTTCATTTTAGGTATTCAGTATTTTGACTCAGTAATGAAAGAAAAATGCCAAGACAGTTAGTGAAAAAGCACATGTATAATCTATCCATAAAAGAGAAGAAAATAAGGAGAATGAAGCTTGGAGAGTTAAGTGGATAGGCTTCTATGTCTGTAGTTTTAGCTATTCACTAGATAATAAATTATTAGGCACACTAGAAAATAAAGGTGAAAAACCAAGAGAAATAATTTTTAGATAGTTGCATATTTAATTTCACCATGATAAATATGGGATGATTTTTGTTGAATTTGTCAAACAAGCTGAAATGATGGAAATAAGAGGTCTAGTGGCAGACTCTGAAAATTCCTATAGTTTAAAAGCAGAGAGAGAGAGAGAGAGAGAGAGAAGGAGAGAGAGAGAGAGAGAGAGAGAGAGAGAGAGACTCTCAAGCAGGCTGAAAAGCAGACTTTATTGTACAAGAATAAGCATAAGAATCTGAACCATAGAACTAAAAGAAACGATTCTTTCAAAAAAACCAGGTTGGCCATCAAATTAAGAAAATTCTAGAGTTTAAACATTGTAAGTATACATAGATTTTGTGTTTAGCTGCATGGATATCATAAATGTCTTTCATTGAGCTTGTTTAATAGATTGATATAGATGCAAATCATGGTGAGCCTTTTTAAGTTTAACATCAAAATGGGAAGAGAAAACAGCAAGTTATTCAGGACACTCAGATTGCTCAGCTATGAAAAGCAGGCCACGCCCAGTGTCAGATGGATGCAGGTCAGAAGAGAGATTTTCTTTGTAAGTATTTTTGTCTTGTACTAGGAGAGAGGCCTACATATGTTTAAGCAATGAGATAAGAGAACAAGTAGGGAGAGATTGCAGACAGAGAAAATGAGTACAGAGAGTTTCAAGATGGAGAAGAAGAAGGGCAGAGAATAGGAACTTATCTTAAAGGGCACTTAGATTAAATCTACCCTCAGCAGGGAAGGAGAGGGACCAGGTGAGTGCACACATTTTGATGTTTCTGCAGAGAGTAAGTAGTTCAGGAATTATTTGCGAACTGTTTGAACTTTTTTTTAAAGTACAAAATAAGGCCAGTTGGTCAGATTGAGTTGGTAATGATCAGATTATGATAAAAGTATAATTTCTTTTAAAAAGTAAGAATATAGAAGAAATATACAATAGTGTACTGGCTGGACAAAGGACATAGTTAAGGTGGGAAAAATTGAGATTTTCTTTAGTAGTTTTAAGAATCTTGGTTTTAATACAGAGAAAGCAGACAGTGCAATTTTGCTGGATGGTGACTCCATAAAGGACAGACACAAGACCAGCAGGACAAAGGGTTTCACTGTGTTGAAAGTTGATCTTTAGTAGTGATGAATGAAAGAATCTAAACACGCAATGTAAAAAGACAGAGTAACAGGAAGAATAAAAGCTAGTGAAAATAAAGGACTTAAATCTACACATATAATTACAGCTATAACGAGATTTATTTATTGAAGGAGATATTTAAAAGTATGTGTTGTGATAAGATTCGTTCACTTTTGTTTCAGATTTTTACAAATACATCAGTATCCTTAGACTTCTGTGTAGATTCAGAATGATTAATCTAGTATTTTACCAAAAATATAATACTGCTGCCTGGCATGTACAAGGTCCTGAGTTTGATTCCTGGCACCAAAATAATAGAAATAATAGTAACAATAATTGGATTAGACAAAGGAACAGAAGTAATTTTCAGAAGATATTTGGAAACTGTTAATATAGAGATTTAATTTAGATTTGAGACCAGTTGGTTTTCAGCAGGTATCTGTGACTATATATTGTCAATAATAGGTGCTTAATGAAATCATGGCAAGGTGTTCAAAGAAAGAAGTGAAGTTTCTAAATTCTGTATCAAATATATAGAAAATAAATTCAAACCCAGAAGATAATTTCATATTCATAAATAAGACAATCATAAAACAGTATATATTTTGTGAATTTTAGCTAAAATATTTTGAGGAAGTATTTTCCAATATACAGTAATCTGCATCTCTTTTTTGTAAACTTTCCAATGTTTCCTCAAATTTCTTTGCCAGCTTTTTTCCTCAATAAATTGTGGATAATATTTTTATTCATTCTACGTGGAAATACCAGATCCTATCCATAGATAGAATTTTATATTTCAACCTAAATAAATATGAGTATTAATATTTCAAAAGTATTTTCACAAATACAACATACGTTTGAAAATCAAGTATGAGAGCAATCCTCATATTAATAAGTTCAAGTTACATACTTTGCACAACGTAAAATCTAAGAGTTCAATGAAATGAAGAGTTCAAAAAAAAGAATTTGTAATAAACTTATTCCACCAGTAGTATACAGAAAGTGGTCTAATATTTAATATAGTGCTAATAATGGAATGGTGAAGTTTGATATACAGAGAGCCTTCTTAGAATTTTACTTACATAAAATAATTATTTAAAAATTAATAAAAGTTAAAATGTTGCACAATTTTATTTGGTTAATGAGAGTTACAAGCTTTTATATAAAGTTAATGTAATCAACATTTATAAAATATTCAAAACCATTTTGTTACATATGTGCAACTAACATCGTAAAAAGCTCATCATCTGCATCATTCATTTTTTATTTTAATATCATTATAAAGTATTTCAATAGTTTCACATATTTAGCAATGTTTCAGAATAGTTGTGATTTGTTTCACCTTAATAAATGCTAGGTAATTGTCATCAATCTATAAGCCCAATCTCAGTATGTTCCAGACTTTTTAAGTCATACTACTTTTTATGACATGAATACATAAGAATCATAGGCTTTCACTTATAATTGTTGCTAATGAAAACGGACTTTTTCTCCTATCATACAGCTTGAGATTTCATTCAACTTGTTTTCACAAAAAAAGATTAAGAAAGACAGATGACAGTGAACGTTAGGGGGCAAATTACATAAAATTATTAGATGTGAAGCGTTGGAAAAAGTTGAGTACAGATAAAGGCCTGTGTATTTAGTCTTGCAAACAAGAGACAATAAGACTCACATTAACCTTGAAAGGCCATGCGGAGAGAATAACAACTACAATAAATTTTAGTGACAAGGAAGATTATACACGAACTACAATTTAAACAACTAGCAAAAGAGAAAATTCATTAGACTGCCTTACAGAAACTTGGAATCTACATCATGTCCAAATTGTATTTTAATAAACCATCAGCATATTTAATATTAAAATATTTAATGTATTTATTTTTATATTTATTCTATGTTGTAAGCCCCTGAGACTGGGAGCTGTGTGTGAGTAGAGATGTTTCTAGAGTGTCATTTCTTGTCCTGTTTGCCTCAGGTGTCTCTAAGTCTCTAGTGACAGCCTGTGCCGGTCGCAGCCCATGCACTATGCTCTCTATCTCAGTTTACTTGCTCAGATCTACGCTTGCGTCCCTTCCGTCCTCCCGTAGCCTTCCCTGACTACTTTGGTCCTCGCCTGCTCACCATGGCCTGCAGCTGTAAGGCAAAGTAAACGCCTCCTTCTTTAAGTTTTGGGAGTCAGGAACACCCAAAGAAAGGGCAGTGACCTAGACACCCAACATCCATTCCAAGTCTACTGATTACTGTACCAGCTCCTCCAAAGAAAAACAATCCTTTCCATTTTTCAGAGATGGGATTTCAAATAAAACCATGGACAGCGAACAATTTAGCTTGTCAATCAGGTGTGCTTCTTGAACTACAGTGACATTTTCTCTTAGTGCACATATTTTATCTAGTCACATATTTTATATTAGTCTCTATGATATTCATTTAATGAAGGCATAACAGTGTTTTATTGCTATATCTGTCATACCTGAACATAACGAAGAGTACATAATAAATTTATTACTTTATTGAATAGATAATATGTGCCAGGCTCTTTGCTCGGTTTGGGAGACAAAGCAAGGAGTATATGCAATAGAAAAAACACGCTTCAGTGATGGATTTTATAGTTTCTACAGCCACTACAAATAATTTAGGTGCAATTTTTTTTTCTGAATTTGAGTATTTGAAACCTGTTCATGAAAGTTCAAACATCTATCTAAGGGTTCATCCCAAAGAATGGAAAATTGATTTACAGCATCAAGCACAAATACAAATGATATAATCTGAATCACTCAACTAGAACGAACATTATTTTACATTGCATTGTTTGGTTATATGAGCCCATATATATTCATCTGGCCTTAAAGAACTGAATTGGGATTCTCTTTCATTCATATCAAAAATTGTCTTAAAAACACAAATAGAGCTAGGCATGGTGGCTCACACCTGTAATCCCAACACTCAAGAGGCCGAGGCAGGAGGGTTATTGCTAGTTCAAGGCTAGTCTTGGCTACAGAGTGAGGTCAAAACCAGCCTCCACATTCTTGCCTAGTATTTCTCTTTTAATGAGAATTATTGGTTTTGTATATTTACATATCTAGGAATATCGCTACATGCTTAGTCATGCATATAATTATTCCCAGAAAACAAAATAAAGTCTTTTCAAGATTTTGCATATTTTCTTTTAAGAAATAGGTAAAACACTGAATAAAGAAGTACATTTAAAAGAGAAATATAAAGGAAACAGAAAATAGAAAATTGTGTGGAAGTAAATATAGTACAAAGAAACTTTCATGAATAATTTTCCTATGTAAAATATGGCTTAGGAAATAGGATAGAAATTAGCAAGATGGAGTAAGGAGAGTGGCTTCATCCCCTACTGAAAAACAAATCTGAGAACACTGACCTCAGATATCTCTATGAGCAATCCAGAATCCATTTACGAGCTTGTAACACCTTAGAGGTTCACAAAAGTGGGCATAGCAGCATTGCAGATGGTAGGAATGACAGATTCATTCTGGCTGTATCAGCTTCTTCCCCAAGGTGGCTCAGATCACTCTCAAGAGAGTTGGCTTCACCTTGTTACTTCTCCCCATATGGCGAGGAAAGACTGAACATGACTCTGTCTTCCCAGAGTTTCAAAACTCTCCCCAGAATGACTCAGTCATGTTTCAGTTTACACTCAGGGCAGAGACGAAAACCAACACCAACTTTGTGAAAAAATGAACAGCAGCAAAAAAATGTTAGTAGGCTTTCAGCAGCTATCTTGAATTTTTAAGAACGAGTAGGTCACATGTATGATTTTTTCTCAGGAGGGAGGACTTTGGACACACAAAGACAGTTTCTGTCTTGACTCCACACAGAACACTTTGAGAATTGTGTCTTATTTTACTTTCATTGCTTGGATAAAATACGTGAGACCAAAGTTAAAGAGGAAAAGTTTTGCCTGGGGATTTAGCTTAGTGGCATAAGCACCTAGCTGACAAACATGGGGTCGTGAGTTTGGTACCCAGTACCAGTAAATAAATAAATAAGTAAACACAGAGGGAAAGGTTGAGTTAGCTCAAAGTTTGTAGAGGTTTCAGTCCATAATCAGTTGGCTCCAAGGCAGGGTTGGCATGGCAGAAGAGGAACGGTTCAAGTTGCAGAAGACAGTGAAAGCCACAAGAGCAAAGGAGGCCAAGAAGGAGCCTGTCTCTCTCCCTTGCGTTGCAGGCAGGCTGTCAGCCCCCAGGGCGGGTGTAGCACTCACCCCTTCTCCTTAGCATCCTCTTGCACAGGATCAAAATATGAATGAATGAGGATGCTGGTCCCCTGATGAGTCACTTAGTTAAACTTCTAAACTTCTCAATTGACACCATGAACAAACCACCTCCCGGAGCGCTGAGGGCATGTCCTCTATGCCCTAGAATGCAGAACTGCTGAGTTACCTAGTTAAACTTCTAGACATCTCAAGCTGACACATTGTATCAACCATTACAAACTGTTGGTTAAAAAACATAGCCTCAAGAGATTATGAGCATCTGGGTAGAGGGAAAGAGGGAAGGTGGGAAGTGAAGAAAGGAAGGAAAGGATGATGGATGTAATCCCTAGAAGTCAGGCTCATTGGGGAAAGTCTCATCAAAGGCACTGTAAAATGACTGGGAAAACTGAATGTGTCTCAAATGTGCGTGCAGCTGGGGTGGTGCCTCGTGCCTACATCTACAGCATTTGGGAGGCTGAAGCAGGATTGCTATGAGTTGGAGGCTAGCCTGGGCTACATGATGAGTTCAAGGCTAGACTGAACTACGTAGTGAGACCCTGTGTCAAACAAACAAACAAACAAATAAACAACCCTAACATTCAGGCACAAATACAGATGTACAAAGAAAGGAAATTCTTAAAAATGACAGAATTTTTAAAGGAATAAAATATATCTCTGTTCATTAAGCCTGAGGGGAAGGAGCGCTACAATTTACCAAATAAAGAATTTAAAATAATCAGTCAAAAAGAGAAGGGGCTGGAGATTGAACTCAGTGACATAATCACCTGCCAGGCTAGCGCAAGATTGTGAGTTTGATCCCAGGTATCACAAAAAAAAAAAAAAAAAAAAAAAAAAAAAAAAAAAAAAAAAAAAAAAAAAAAAAGAGTGAGAGAGAGAGAGAGAAGAAGAAAGCTAACCAAGATCAGGAAAGAAGAAGGAGAAGATAGAGAAGGAGGAAAATGAAGAGAAGAAGGAAAAGCAGAAGGTAAAGAGAGAGAAGGAGAAGGGAAATGAGGAGGAAGAGGTGAAAGAGGAAGAGATTCTGAAACCCATAGAGAGATCATTTGAAATGCTCAAAGGAGAAAAAAAAAGCCTTGGAAATTTTTCAACAGAAGGGAAAAAAAAATAAAAATGGATTCATTCAAAACAATAATGGCTGAAAATACAATAAATCATCATAATAAAACAATAAGAAATTCAAAAAAACATATTCCAAAGAGATAGACATTGAGGAACATGGTAATAAGCCCCTCCAAATCAAGAGAAAAAGTTTTAAAGCAGCAAGAAAAATGTGACTTATCACATTCAAGTAGTTTCCAGACTATAAGCAGCTCTTTTAGCAAAAATTTTCAGATTATACCTGAGTGAGATGAAATATTCAATGTCCTAAAAGAGACACAAAAGTAAAAATTGTTAAACAAGAATTTTAAATTCAACAAACATGTTGGAAATTAGGAATCTGCCAGAAAAATAAAGTCCAATGGAGTTCATTGGCAATGGATAAAGTTAAAAGAAATTTGAACTGAGACTTTTTAAATTTTAGACAACAAATGATGCTAAATATCAATAGGAAAGTATAAAAATCAGTGATAAAAGTTAATGTACAGAGAGAGAGAACATTGAAACACAGTAATAATGGCATGCAAATCACTTTTAAATTTGGAACAAATGCTGAATTATAAAAGAGCTCAAAATAACTGTACTTATAAAAACCTCTTCATGAATACTCAATATAAAAACGCAAATTCTGACAATAAACTGGGAAGTAGAGGTATATAGTTCTTTGTGATAGAATTTAAACGGTTAACAGCTTAAAAGAAACATAATTATGTGATGTTTTACATAAACCTTAGATAGGCAGATTATTGACTAGCTATTAAGTTGAAAATTAAGGAATCAGAGAACATGTTTACAAAATTTTTTAACTCTAAAAGAGGACAGCAAGAGAGAAAGATAGGGGAAATGAGATTCAAAAGAGACAGAAGATTAACAAAATGTAAGTTCTTATCCATAAATAATTATTTTAAATGTAATCAAATTAAACTCCCCAACAATTATAAAGTGAATGGATGGATAAAGAAGAATATATATATATATATATATATATATATATATACACATACAGAAGTCTACAGGAAATTCACTTTAGATTTAAGGACACATATTGACTGAAAATGAAGGGATACAGAAATGTACTATATGCAAATGATAACCAAAATTGAGCAGAAATAACAAGAATTATATCAGACAAGGCTTATTTTAAATGAAAACCTCTACAAAGAAACAAACAACATTATTATGCAATACAAGTGTCCATTCATCAAGAGAAAAAATAATTATAAACACATAATTAATTACATTATTTATATTATATAAAAACATGTAATATACACACAAACTTGCAGCTATTATTTCTATAAATCATACATGTATCTATGTGTTTACTTACATTTATATACCAATCATATGTACACATATTTCAGTGTGTAACAATCATATATGTCAGGGAGATACACATATGTGGCATCAGAGCACCTAATATAAAGCAAACATTCATAGATCTAAAATGAGAAATAGCATTTAATGTAATAATAGTCAATGAATTTAATACCTCTGTGTTAATAAAGGAGAGAACAAGGTGGATGTGATGTCACACTCCTGAGATCATACCACTCTGACTACAGGACTTAGGCAGATAGGGTTGCAAAATAAAATATAGTAATAATAAAACAAAAAGAGCTGGGAAAATAGCTCAGTACAAAGGCTTTGGGCTCAGTGTTTAATCCTCAGCACTGAAAAAAATAAAATAAAAAAATAAAACAAGGAGGAAAGAGAGGATACAAATATAAAATCAATAAAGGAACAACTGACTTTTACGAGGTAATGGACCAAGTGGATCTTAAGGATGACAAAGACTATCCTAACACCCAGCAAAATATTACATATTCTTTTCAAGGATACACAGAACATTCTCTGGAAGAGATCTTAGGTTATACCCTAAAGCAAGTCTTTACAAAGTTCAAATGATTGAAATCACCCCTAGTGTCTCTTCTGACTGCAATGAAATAAAACTATAAATCAGTAACACAATGAACTGGGAAATTCCAAAATATAGCCAAATTACAGAGCACACTTGAAAAATCCATGGGGTAAAAGAAAAATCAAAAGGGTATTACAAAATATTCAAAAACAAACAAAAAAACAAATATATTAGAAATTTTGTTATATATAAAAAATAAAGTTCATAGTGAAAAATATGTATATCAGAAGGATTTCAAAGACTCCTCAAGGAACTAGAAAAATTAGAAAATATTCCCTTATTAGCAGAAGAAGGAACTAATAAAGATTAAAATAGAAATATATCTGAAGAAGAGTTAATGAAAGAAATATATTATTTTTTCTACAGTGAAATGCAAATATTTTAACGATGGGCAAATGAACTAAATACACATTAATTGTGATGGGATTATACCAATGACCCTGGAATGTAAAAGATGTTCAGCATCATTAATTATGAGGGAAATACAAATAAAACTGCACTTACATTAAGTATCGGAGTAGATATTGACAAATTTGAAAACTTGTGTACCGTTGGTGGAGATAATGTTTACATCCACTATGGAGCAGTGTGAGATGTCATTAAAAACATGGTAGATGTTTAAATTTAAAAACCATCACCGTAAAAGACACATTGCATTAGTCCCCCTCAGAACACTCTTTCTACTTTGAGCACTCTTATCCCAGCATTCTTGACATCTGTGGAAGAAGTGGTGGTCCTCCTTCCTGTCTTTAGCTGTGATGACGTGGCTGCTTCAGTGTCATGACAGGATTGAAAATACTTGCGTTTCAGGACCATTTTGACCTGAGGTAAGAGACAAATTTGCACGGCGCCAGCCCTGCTGAGTGGGGTGGACAGAGTGGCACTGTAATGCTGTCACACCCCGCCTTTTCCTTGGATGGCACCAGCTTCAGCATTCACTGTCCTTGGAAATCACACCTCCTGAAGACACTTACGGAAGGGAACTTCCAGAACTGCTTCAGAAAGTGGCACAATGATGGAATAAATGTGTTCAAAGTAAATGGGAGTATTTTTAGGGGCAACGTGTCTTTTATTGTAGTAACTTTTTTTTCTTGTACCTTGAATCAAACTCACAACTTTGTGCTTGCCAGGCAGGTGCTTACGCCACTGAGCTAAATCCCCGGCTTGTAGTAACTTTTTAAAAAATTAAATATTCACTGTATATTTTCATACAACTTCATATGAAATAATAAGGCATTTCTTCAAAAATAAAATTGTAACACTATCTTTTGATCCTACAATCTGTCATACTTTTAGGCACAGCTCCAAAATATTTGAGGTCAGAACCTCAAAGCAGTATCTTCTCTCCATAGAACCAGTATACAAATTTTTGTATGGATGAATGAATAACAAAATTGTGCTGTATGAATATGATGCGATATTAATCATTCCTGAAAAAAGAAAGAAATTATGCTGCATATGACAACATGGATGACCACAGAAATAAGAAATTCAACTAACTGGAGGACTAATACTCTGCTCTTCCAAGGACATGAGGAAGAGTAAAATTTACAAGAACAAACAAAAGAATATTTTTACCAGGCTTTAGGGGAAAGAATATATGTGGGTGGATGATATTGTTCAATAGATACAAAGTCTTAGTAAAGGTGACATTATTTGAAAGAAAGAAAGAAATGTCTTTGGGACGTGACAAAAAGTTAAAAATTAAATAGTCTAATTAAAGGGAAAGTTTTAGGGTTTCTTTTGTATCAGTCTAGTAAACCTCATATTTCAGTGTTGTTGATTGAATATAAACAATAAGCAACATTTATAAGGGAAGTGCACTGATTTATTTATTCTTTTCAAAGATAAAAACATCTTAGGGAAGCTACTTTCATCACAAACTAGAAAAAACATTATCAATTAAATATCAGGGAGACTTATTTTATTTCAAATGAGCACTTCCTTGCATAAATTCATTTTTAAGGTGGAAAGTCACTTAACAGGACATAATGTAGTTTGTTACGAGGAAATGCTCTTTAATTATGGTGATTCTGTATCTATGAAAAGGAAGAATTTTCTTAGAGAAGAAGCATGTATAATGAGTTATATGAGCATCATTTTGAGTCGATCAAGATACAGATATTAAATGATCCACCAGATGAATAAAAGTATAAGCCAATTTGGAGAAAATGAATATGTTGACCTAATTTCTGTACTATAAAGTCATTTTCATAATTCTATTAATGCATACTACATATTATAATATCATGGTCTTCTACTTAGTCCTATCTCTCTTATTAAGTCTAGAGGAATAAAATCATTTCTGCCTAGCTTATTTATGTATGTATGTATGTATGTATGTATGTATGTACCAGGGATTGAACTCACAACCTCATGCTTGCCAGGCAGGCACTTGTGCTGCTGAGCTAAAATCCCTGGCCCTGTCTAATCTAATTTTATAACAGAAATTGTTTCATATCCCTTGTACATACAGTTCTTTGCAGAAGATCCTGCTTAGTGAAAGTTAAAGCTGTCAGCATTTTTTGCTGTAGTCAGCAATTTCAAAGCTTGAAATCGTTTTCTTTCTCAGCAAAGATCTGGTGTTACCTGGAGCATGATGAAGGACCATGAATTTCCCTGTGAGTTCAGACCTCTCTCTGCCCTCTCTCTTATTCAAGATGCTTATTCAAATTAGTCTCTAATCTTCTCCCTGTTACCTTCTAACTTCTCCTGCTTCTTTGTCTTGGTGCTGATGGTCTTTTCTGACTCATAACTTCCTCTTCACCAAAACCCAACTGACTCTATGCTTTAGCTCTAGTTTCAGGTCTGCTAACCTGCACCCACAGGGAACAATGTTACCCACATTTGCAGTGCTTCTGCATGATTCCTTAATTCCTTCAGTCTTCAGTTTTAGAAAATTCATTACTTTCCAAATGTATTTAGGTCAACTCTTCCCCTCCACTCTTTTAGTCACGCTGTTCAATACATTTGTAATGGAGCTAGATATTTTTTCGGTCTCCATTTCATCTAAGGATTCCTCATATTTTCTAAGTGACTTATAATATTTGCATACATTGTTTCATTCTTTATACATTTATAGATTTTGACAAATGCTTACTATCTTTTATCTACTACCCCAGTTAGAGAAAAAACACTTTTCATGACATAAAACATATCCTTTTATTTACCTTCTCAAATCTCCATCCCTAAATATCTACAAACCATTGTTCATTTATGGAGATAACTAGGCTCACGAGTTTAATTCTTTCTATTGTTCTGGTCAGAAACCAAATTGGACAAAAACCAAACGAAATTTCCACATAAGATCAACATCTAATGTAACCACTGAATTTGATTTGGTTCTCATCTAATTTAGTTTACAACTAGAATCATAGAAAAAATCAAGTTTATGAACTGAGTTACCACAGTATTTCCTCTATGGTTTTAGGAGCATATCATCCAAAAGGAATTACACAGTTTGTAATTTCTTTAGAACAGGATCTTTCATATGCAGTTGAGATTCATTTTGCCTTTGCATGGTTTTATCATTCACTTATTTTGCTAGCAGAATAGTATTCCATTAGAAGGACTTAATATAGTGCATTTATCCTTTCACTTATTCGGGAACATCCTACTTACTTCTATGTTGTGATAATTATGAATAAATCTGCTGTAAACATTCACACACAGAATTTTGTGTGAATATCCATATTCAAATCATTTAGTTTTATACCTGGGAATACAATTAGTGGATATATGTGTGCCTATGTTTAACTTCTCTCAGAACTTCCAGTGTCTGTACCATTGTATAAACCTACCCTCAATTAGTAAGAATTCTTCCTATTCCACATCTTTACCAACCATGGTTATGTTCACTGCTGTAGACTATAGCAGACATTATATATTACTGATAGCTCACAGGTTTTTTTAAGTTGATATACTCTAATAAAAATACCTTAAGCACCTGCTTTTATATCATTTCATATCTCTATATACTTTGATATGAGTAGCCAAATATTTTGCTACTTTTCAATTGGGTTTATTATTCCTATCATTGAATATTCAGAACTCTTTGTATATTTTTAGTAGAGGTTTTTTTTCAAATATATATTTCATTGGTGTCTTTCTCAATTTGATAATTCTCTTTTTTCTTTTATTAATAGCCTTTCATAAAGAGGACTTTAACTTTAAAAACAATATAATTGATCAATTATATTCTTTCATGGATCATGATTTTGTTTTTTATATAAAAATATCTACATACCAAGGTCATGTGGATTTTTTTCTTAATTTCTTCTGAAATCTTTTGCTTAATTTCTTCTGAAAATTTTATACATGTGATCAATTATTAGGTAAACTTTTGGGAATTTAGCATACAAATCCTGTGTCTGCATTCATTTTTTTATTTAATGGACATTATTAGTTTGAGTCCCATTTGTTAAAAGAGCTATCTTTGTTAAAATATATTTTTGCATTTGTAAAACCTCAGTAAAATCTTAAGTGTCAACCTCTGGGCTCTTTTTGTGTTGCATTGCTCCATTTATATATTCTACTGTGAATATCATTTGGCATCAAAGCAACAGTATAAAGTTTGTGAGTTCTCAAACTCTCTGCTCTTCAATGTTGTTTTATTTTTCTATGCCTTTCATCTTTTCCTTATACACATTGGAACCAGTTTTTTCAATACACACTAAATATCTGTTTGGAATATTGACTAAAATTGCCATTGAACTGATTGGTCAAGTCTAGAAGAAACCACAGCTTACATTGTCAGATAGCTGTTATTTACACCTTCTTATTTCTTTAATTGAAATTTCCAATTTTAGCATACTTTATTTGCATTTTTTTTTTTTTTGTGCCGGGGATCCAACTCACAACCTCACGTTTGCCACGCAGGCACTTACACCGCTGAGCTAAAACCCCAGCCCCTTTATTTGCATTTTTTCAAATGCATTTGTATTTTTAACTTTTAAAATCATATACAAATATAAGATGTGTTATGAACTATAACAATGATAATCTTTCTTGATAAATGTGTCTCATGAGTTTAAGAAGATGGTATAAACTAGGCAGAGTGGTGCCTACCTGTAATCCCAGCACTTTTGGGGCTGGGGCTGAAGGGCTGAAATGTATATATTTTATATATATAAAATAAAGAAACTAAACAAGGTCTGGGGATAACATTCATTGCAAAGGCCCTGTGTTGAAAACATAGTACTACCAAAGGGGAAAAAGAAGGAGGAGAAGGAGAGGAAGGAGGTGGAGATGAAGAAGGAGAAGGAGAAGGAGAGGGAGAGGGAGGAGGAAGGGGAAAAAGATGAGGAAGGGGAGGGGAAAGGGAGGAAAGAATAGGGGAAAGGGAATGGGGGAGAAGAAAAAGAAGAAACAGGAAAGGAAGATGAAAAAGAACAAAAGAAGAAGAAAAGGAGGAGAAAGAGCAATAGGAGGAAGATGATGAGCAGAAGAGGAAGAGGAAGAATAATCTGCTTTTATGAGTTCATTTAGTCATTTAATACTCAGTACTCATTTCTATTCTGACATATTATTGCCCACTTGATAACTGAGTTACTTAAAAAAAAGTGTGTAGAAATCAGCCAATCTTCAACTATAACACTCTTGTGTATTTGTCCTTTCATTTATATCAGTTTTTGCTTTACAAGATTTTTCATATTGTGTTAAGTACAAATATATTACTGTTGACTAATTCTTAGAGAAATAATTGTTTAATTTTCAATACTCATATTTATTACTAATTATTTATCTTGTTCTGAATTTTGCTTTTTCTGTAATATTTGATATGACACACTCTTGATTAGTGTTGTCTGTGGAATATATTTTTAAATATTAAGTATAGATTTACCATTAAATTTTTAATATTTAAAGAAATTTCCTTATGAACACCTTTTTATTTTTTAATTTATCTAAACAACACTTAATTTAAATTGATGAATTTAACCACTACAAATTAAATATGATTATTAATGTTTTGGGGTTAATATCTACTATGCTTTTTCATTTTACCTTTCATTTTAATTTTCTTTTATCTTTCATTTTAGCTTTCTTTTTTTCATTTTTTGCCTTCTCTGACTTAAGTTCAATATGCTGTATTTACAATGATCTCTTCTAGCATATTAATTATATGTCTGCTTTGATTTTTACATGATTGACCTAAGTTTCCACTATTTATTTTAAATTAAGTTCTTCTTGCAATGAATAGCATTATGTTACAAGTAATACAAGTATCATAATACCTCAGCTGTCAAATGCTTCCCTTCAGAAATAGAAATGTTCAGCTAAATATTGTCTCCATTCTGAAACTCAGCTTTGGTTGAAAAACACAGTCATGGTCAACTACCCAACACAAACACAAACCCAGCCATCCTCCCCAAAGTTGTAAAGAAAATTGAGTTCATAAACTGAGGTACCACTTAATTTATATGCAACTGTTTCATATTATTCTTTTATGTTTTTGATGATATTTCAGCTTTTAAACTCACTTATGCATAAGCTATGCACACTACATATTTTTAGTAAACTGCTTTCAACATAGATTTATTTAAAACTAATCGAAGATTTTTTTAAAACCTAGATATTTGCCTTAGTTTTTTCTCATCACTCCTCCTTTATTTTTGCAGATTTAAGTTTCTAATCTGTATCACTTTACTCCTCCCTGAAGAGCTTTTAACAATTCTTTCCTGACATGTATGCTGGAAATAAATTCCTTCTTCTTTTGTTTCACTTCGAAATATTTCACTTGCCTTATGAAGGATATTATTGCTGGGTAGAGATTTCTAGATTAGTGAGTATATTTTTCTTGTTGCATAATATATTTTAATTATTTTATTCCACTCTCAGTTTAGTTAGAGCTCACTCTCACTTTTGTTATTTTTCTTTTACAGCTAAAATATTTTCCCATCCAATTTTCCTCTGAAATTTTTCTCATGATCTTTGGTTTTCTGCAGTCCATTGGTGGTTGAATTTAGTATTTATGTTTCCTAGTGCTTCTTGAGATTCCTGGGGATGCACTTTCATTTCTACCATTGATTGGAAACACTGAAGTCTATTACTTCAGATGCAGCTTGTAGTTTTCTCTCCTTTGTCTCCTTTTTGTATTGCAACCATGAAATGTATTGATTATTTTGTTTTTCTGATTTTTCTTATTATGATTATTTCCACCTCCATTTAACTTTGTGAAGTTTGAGAACAATGGAAATTAGGAATTTGAAATACAAGAAATAATTCATCAAAGAGAAAAGTTCCAGAGAAAGAAAGAAAGAAAGAAAGAAAGAAAGAAAGAAAGAAAGAAAAAAAGGTGGAAAGAAAGAAGAAGAAACACAGGCCATAGACAAAAAACCTAAACAGAAATATATTTACCTATAGCTCTGGAAGCTTTAAGTCCAAAATCAAGACAATAATGAGACTGTCTCCTGAGTAGTCGATGGCTTTTGTTGTCTTCACATGGTGTTGTACCTGTACCTCTGCATTCCTGGCACCCATTCTTATTACAAGGACACAAATCCTGTTGAACTTAGGGTCTACCATAGGACTCAATTTAAACTTAATTGCCTCTTTGAAAATTCTTTCTCTACATAGTCACATTCAAAGTTACTAAAGTTTTAGGTTTCAGTATAAAAACTTTAGAAGGATATAATTCCATTTGTAAAAAGTAGTATAGTTACAGATCTTTTATAAAAATTCATTTTACAATGTAAAAATATGTCTCTAATCCATTTTAAATTTTTTATACTTTTTCTACCAGGCTATTAAAAATGATACTGATGGAATTGACATTTGATGAGCAAAATAATTTCTGTCTGTGGGACATTTTATTCTAGGGATAATTCTGGGTCCAAGGTTCTGAGTCACAAAACTGAACCTGAGGAAAGAAATGAAGAGAAATCTGGGGGAGCAAGTTTGTCTGTCCTTGCTGTTGTTTTTTACCATAGCCTGGGTTTTTATTATGTATTTTTGATGAAAATGTTTTTGATCTTATTAGTTCCTGCCTATTATCTTTTTGTAGCTATAAACTAACATAATTTACCTTGAGTTCTTGATATAAATTTCTTGATGAAATAAAAACTTCAGTGTGAGTTTAAAAGAAATCAACAGAAATAAAAACAAGAACAAATATTTAATTCTCATTTCAAAATATAACTACTTCATTCTTCAATTGGATAATTATTGAATTATTCAATTGGATAATTATTAACGGACTGAAAAATTTATCTTTATAAGCCATGGTTGAGCCATGAAATAGGATTTTATTAGATTGACTATGTCTTGATATAATGTTCTTAAAGTAATGATTGTAATTTTTGTTGCATGTAATCACAAGAGTATTGTTTCCTTATTATAACCCCTCATGAAAGAGATTATGAATGGAATTATGATATTTTGCTAGATTATTGTAAGATGTAAAATCTTTTCCATGATAACATCACTCACTAGCAATATTTTGGTTAGTGCTGACTGCTAAATTTACTTTTAAACTTGTTTAGTCTAACCAACAGAAAAGTAAGCATTGAGAGATTTTTTTTTAATTCTTTGGTTTGTTTTTATTTTTGCCAGCATCATTGTTGTGAGGTTTATTCCTCATTAAAAGCCTTATTTTGTATATCTGCTCTTTCTTGGATCTGGCCAAGTAATTGGATTTGCCTCATTGACTGCTGTAGTTATTTATCTTGAATTTTACAAGTCAGTTTAAGAACTATTCTCACAAATTTCTTAGCGGGTTTGAGTTGATTTTACTATGATTTCTGGAGACATATTCTATATATTTGAAATTTGAGGGGAAATCTAAAATAGAAAATATATTCTATATCAAAAGAGAAGAAGGTTGTTGTTGCAAAATGAGTTAATGTCAAGAGATGCACTATTTCACAGCATATTTTTGCAGAAAGAATTGAAAAATGTCAAGAATAAAGATAATCCATCTTTAAAGAGTCATGTAAACAGATTTCTAAATTAGGTAAATTGGATTAAAATATTAAGGGTGCTGTAACTTGGCATTAGTTTACTGGGAAGAACTCAGTATCTCTTGGGGTTAAATAAGTTAAGTCTAAGACACAGCAAAAAAATTATTTTAATGCAAAGTTCCTCAAATAGGCTTTATCAACTAAAGAAAAAGTAATAAAAAGTGTGTTACCACTTGGTCATAACCATCACCTCCTTTTGTCAGCAAGAGTAAGTTGGCACCAAGTCATTGTAAAATGGACTAAATATTTTTCTGGCCTTTAACTGGGGGTAGAACTTGTTGGAGAATGAATGCAGATTTGAGAAATAGTCTTTTGACAAGTATAAACCTGAAAGAAGGGGAGGTAAGAAAAATCTCAGAGTTTTCAAAACTGTTTTGGAAAAAAAAAATTGTATACACCACTTCCAGGCATTCCTTATGATTTGAATTATTATCTTTTAAAATATCCTCCAGACGGCATATTTCAAACAAAACAATCACTGCAGTTACTACGGTGTGGTTCAAGCAGAGGCTCTTGGATGTAATAACATCTACCTTCAATCAGAGACTTGAAAGATGTTGCCACGGGAATGCATTTCACGTTGGGAATGCAGATAGGCTGTGCTAGTGAGGTCACCAGAACAGAGAAAACAACAGCTGAAGCTTGCAGCTGAGTTTTTCACTCGGAGAACTTCTGTTGCTGCTGTGAGATGTGTATTTGTGCTCTGAGTGCAGAGAAACTGAAGCAGATTCTTCAAAAGAATTTGGCTTTGAGAGAAAATACCGCTCTAAAGACTTAACACATGGCTCAGAGATACTCCTGGGAGTTCAGACCACAGGATCTGAGATTATGAAGACTAAGTAAATCTCACAGAAGCTATACCATGTATTGAGAAGTCAGGAACATAGCGCACTAGAGAAAGAAAAGAACGTGTGTAACAAATTCCCTCCACTTTGGTGAGCCTAACGCCAACTCAAATTTAATGATGGCAAATCAACTAGTTTATCAAGAGTCCTTATTTAAACTTGTCCCCTTATGATTAAAAATTTTACAGTCGAGACATTCCTGTCTTTTTCCAGAGCTACTCAGGTTGTTTGAAACCGCTGCCTTCCTTTACCAAAGGGCCTTGACATGACAGTACACTTTCCACAAGACACTCAGAGTGACTGTTAAAAGAAATTCAGGCTGAGTAACTCTACAGTGAGAAGTAGCTTAGTGCTTTCTGTATCTTGAAGAAGAAATGCTTACTTTTAAACATGAACCTAATGGAAAAGATGACCACTTGGTTAGTGATGGCATAGTACCACGCTCTCCACAGTTACTGAATGATTCATCTTTACTATTATGGTAATCCCTTTTCTAAACTCACATGACCAAGTTGTGACTATTACTACATACGGGGAAATAGTATGGGTGGGATATTGCTTATACATAGAGAACCAGAGTGTTACTGCAGTCATGTAACCAAAGGGGAAAGTGTAGCTAGACCAAAGTGACAGCATGAAGACAGAAAAACATGGACCACTAAAGGCATTGCTGAATGGCTAAACTAATAATGGAAATGTTTTTGCAGGAAACTTGCAAAAATTTAACCTGGGTAATGATACCAATAAATTCCTGCTTGAATTGTCTATAACTTTCAGGGTAACATATTTCACACCAAAACTTACCCTTTGGAGTTACATTGAAGATGAAAGAAATTAATCTTTCATTACTATTCACATGGCACGAAGCTCTGCCATGAATTAGTACATAAAAGTCTGTAGAATAGATGTAAGTGAGTAATGCAGTCATGATTGGAAACAGTGCAGCAGCGCACGCTTTCACAGGACCTACATCAATGTTCGCCTCTTGTGAAGTATATAACCTCAGGTTTTGAGTTTATACTGGAAAAAATAGTAATAAAACCCTCAGGTCTTCTTGGACTCTCTTCCTTAATATTTTTGCTTGTTTTTATGAAATTATTATTTACAGAAGTCCATTTTAAAAGCAGTTCAGCACCAAACATGCAAAACAATATCTCAAATAGTTAAATTTTATACCGATATATAACAAGAAAGATCCACCATTTTTCCGCTCACAGGTAGTGATTCCTTGCATAGTATAAGCTACATGTCTTGATATATTGTCTCTAAGGGTCCTGAGGCTTTAAGGAAGTAATATTGCAGAATATTGGCAGACAGTAAAGAAACTTTACACAAACTGATAATAATGTCTTTATTGTCATCAAGAGCTTTCACAGGAATTTCTGCAGTCTTGGTCATCAACTTTCAAAATGTGTCCTTTCCGTAGTGATGAAATACATTGTAATCGTAAGCTTGGGAAAGCGATCTTTTGTGCTTGTTCGTTTTGCTGCTTATTATCAGTGTTTCCAGATTTTGTTTTGCTGTCACTGTCACCAGATATCTCAATGTGTGCCACCGGCTTTATCTCTCCTTCTTATACTGTTATTAAGGAAACATACAACATAGAAGAACCCTATTACTGAATTCATGAGTATTTTTGCAAAGATTGCTTAAAAATGGAATGGCACGATGCTTGAGAACTCTCTCTACATTCCTATATCCATTTTCGATACGTTCTTCTTTATTTTTAATGCTATTCATGCTGTGTGTACCCTTTCTAAAGAAGAGTATTTTATTTTACAGAGCAAAATAAAATGACAAATCAAACAGAGGTAGCTCTGCATGCCTAAGTGGACCTAAACATTATCTGAAATTAAGATTTTATTATTAGGTCCAGGTTCTACCTTTTGTTTCTGAATTTTTCCTACCTATTCAGTCTAATATTCTTCAGTTTTTACCCTAATTTACTATATGCTTATATTTGCATCATATTTTCAGGTTTCCAGTTGCATATGAGAAGTTGTTTGTGTTGTCCAAATACTACATTATTAATAAAACAAGCAATTGAATCCTGATTTATTTACTGTATTTACTTTTATCAAATGTTAGCACTCATAAATTTTGGACAGATAATACTTTTATTAGGATATGCATTTCATATAAAGCTTGACTTCATTTTCCCTTTCCTTCAGCTTCCTGCCACTTCTCTACTGAAATACGGAGCCTTGCTTCCCAAAGTACCCTAAGATGGTCACCTTTCTATTAACTATTCTTGCAAACTGCTTTTTATGTCCTCTTTGTATCTCTGAGTCTGGACTTTCTCAAATGATTTTGTACCAAAGGAAAGCAATAATTTGGATGTAGATCAAGTTCTTCAATGTATGAAAAAATGAACATTTTAAGAAATTTTAATATTTTTAAAATTCTCTGGATATATTAAAAATATTGGAATAAAATATTTTCTTTACTATCAGAAACTAGAAATTATTTAGTATTTCCATAAATGAGCCAAGTCAATGAATTTCTTTAAACCCATATAATAGTTTAGCAAAGTATGTTAAATTATTAATTTAAAAATCAGAAACCAAAAGCAAATATGATAAATAACCTTATTGTTTTTGAAATATTTAGGTTATATTGTTTTATAACAGGAAATGCTATGAACTCACAAGAAAGAAAATATATAAACATTGCTTATCTGAATAAGCTACTCATTTTCTTGCTTAATTATTTGGATTTTCCAAATTCCTTGCAACTGAAAGTAAATATTTTATAGTAAGAAATTTAAGAAAAAGAGAAATTTACATTGTCAACTCAGAATTAAAATCAAAGAAGTCCAAAAACAGGTCCAGATAGACTATCTTAAAATCACAAAGTTACATAAACTACTTCAATTAACTTTAACTCCCAAGGTAGAAAACATATGTTATATTTTAAATGATCCCCTATGTCTTTGTGCTGGGGAGTACATTTTCATATTACCACTTTATGAAATATAATTTTGAACTGTATTGTTTAAGAACAAGATTGTAGAAAAGCTAATTTGTCAGCATTGCAGTGGTTAGGAGAACATATGGAATCCATGCTTTATCTCTCTAGTGACTATGAAGTTGTTTTCAGTGTACCAATGTGGAATTGGAATTGATCTGAGGCTTCCTGAGTTTAGCACAGTGATTTCATACAGTTGTGTGGCATTTTCTCTACTGATTTAATTTCTGGGAGACTTCCTGAGGGTGAAGGGCGGGGCTACGGGCCCAAACAGACCTGGCCCAGATGCCGGTCTCCAGGCAGTTCCCTGCGGATGAAGGGCGGGCCTACCAGTCCCAAACAGTCGCGCCGAGATGCAGGTCTGCGCAGACTTTCTATCCAAACAGCCCAGGCCACTCTAGGGGTCCGAGCTTTTCGGGTCCCAAAGAGACAGGCCGAGATGCTGCTTTCTGGGAGACTTCCTGGGGGGTCTCTACTGATTTAATTTGATTGATGCTGCTAAAACTACTGGTTGCCAGAATTTGAAGAGAAGTCAGATTGGAGAAGTAGAGTACTGAATCAGAGATTAAGATGCAGTTTAACCAGTAATTTTTTTTTTCTTCTCTCTGTTTAAAGCAAACATTGTAAAAATCTGCTAATAGATGCCACTTATTGGTGGAACCCATAAAAGAAGTGATAGGTTTAGCTGGGCTTGGTACACACACCTGTAATCCCAGCACCTGGGGGTCTGAGGCAGGATGATTGTCAGGATCTTAAGGCCAGCCTGGGATACACAGTGACACCCTGTCTCAAAACACTAAAATAAAATAAAAGTGGCAATATTATGGAGATTACTGTACTTTTTGGTAGGTGATCTTGTAACTCCAGTTTCCCTCGTATTCTTTTCAAAATACTAGCAATAAGGGTTGACATTTTCTGTACAGTTTTTCCAACCAGCAACAAAAAAGAACAGGTCTAACTGAGATTATGCCACTTTCCAATAAGAAACAATGACTAGCTAAGGTATTTTATCAGTTGACTGTATTTTTTGTTAATCCACACTTTTCTCTGTGTCTTCTTTAATATCATTACTCTTGCCATTTTTAATCTCTCTGTAGTTATTAGGATTTTCCTGTATTTAAAATATATATATGCCTTTTTTCAAGTTAGATTATGTACAAATACTTAGCTAAAATTCATACCAGCTACAAACCATCTACATTACAATATGTGTTAATGTAATATTTCATATGAAGTTATTTCTTTTATTGTACATTGATTATCTCTATACCAAAATGACAAATAGCCTGACTGTGTCAAATTTATGGATAGTTTTTCATGCTCCTGTCTCTGTTTCTGGTAGGACCATGTAATATTAAACACCACAAAATAATTCTAATCTATTAAATAAACCCTACTTTTATATTTATCTTTAAGAATAGCATATTTATTGTCAGCATAGAATCTTAAAATTCTTTATTTTTTAGTTTAGTTTATTTTTTGTTTAGTTTTCAATTTTTGTGTCTGTAATGTGTTTCTCCATTTATCTGTAAACATTGATGGGATGAATGGGCAGATTTTTCTGAATTTAAATTTTTGGTATTTCACACACAGGGTAAGATGTATCATGTACATTTACCAACTCACTACAAGAAATGTAAATGTATTATGCCACAAACAAGTACTAATAAAAATGTTTAAAAGCAGAAATCTTTCCCAATCAAGGAAATATGTTGTAGTGATTTCAATAAATGAATTATAGATCATGCTTTTTTATGTTACCAACTGTTCTAAAATTTCTGCCTGGGGAAGAGTTCTGTGATGGTCACATTTTAAACGAAAATATAATTCAATGATTCTGAATCTTACAGTGGATAAAATATACAATTTTCCAACCTTTCAATCTGCCCTAAACCTTTGAGCCTCATCCTTTTGCATATTTTAAGTATAAAGATATAGTATCTAGATTATACACTATTCTAAAATAAGGATTGAAGGATAAATCTTCCCTTGAGGAAATCCATATAAAAGGAAATGTCTATGGTATGTACTGTTTACTGTATCTTTAATGTAACGGAAAGGGGAATCAAAGTTTATAAAAGTCACCTTGTTCCTCATGAAACACAATGCATAGATGTACTTGTGGTTAATATTTCAAGATTGGATGAGATAATATCTTGCTCAATGGTTTAGTGACTGCAGACATGTCAACATTGCTGTAGTGCTTGCTGTGAGATGGATTTAGCAGGAATTCTGTGGTGTTATATTGCAGGGGTGCACAACAGGTTAAGTCCAGTTGGCTAATTAAAACTTTATTCTGTGAAAAAGTGAAAGCAAGAAGTAGAATGTCTCTTCAGTCTCTTATGTTATTTTCTGGCAATGTTCAGATAACTTCAGACAGTAGTGTGAACTGCCAAAAGTATTCATACTTATATATGTTTTTGAAATGCAACTCAGGAAGAAGATAAAAATTTGTTTTCAATATGACATTTATATGCCAGCACTTGATTTAGATATGCAGAGGTAGAAAGACATGTTAGCTGAAAGTAGCAATCCAGCATATTTCTAAACATGATGTCCCATTTATGTTCAAAATGATATGGATGGAATCAATAAGGAGAAACAAAGTGAGTTCCAAGGCATGCTTTTAAAACGCTGCAGAGTTGCTTAGTAACCTGATGGCATATATCATTTCCCAGCAGAGCTGCAAGGTTGTCAGAGTTGGTAATGGAACACTCCAGAAACAGATCAAGTCTCATGTGCTCTATTGAGATACCCACATTAAGTATGCCAGACCCCATGTCAGGAGTTTTACATATGTTCCTAGTAATACATGCAGCAGGACAGTGGTGAGGGAATATGACTTCAAGTTGCACTGTTACATAAAAGTAGCCTTTATTTTATTAACACATACTGTGGTTAGCATAAATCAATATGCTGTGTATCTAGGAAATAGGTTCACTCAAGTGTTTCCCTTTGCAGTATCACCCGCCATTCACGTGGGTCCTCTCCGCCAGAGCTTTACTGCAGTCTCCTGCGCACATGCTTTGCATTTTAGGGTTTTATACATAAAGACAGGAACAGTCTACATTTTTCTTGACACTGTCAGGGAGTCATCGGTCCACTTGAGTAAATTATATAGAAATCATACCTTTTGAACATTTTACTTAATATTGGCATGTCCTATGTATATAAAGTCAGAGCCTGGACACATACACTAAATCGCAACTATAATAAAAAAGTTATGAAGAGTTTAGCTCTGTAACAGATGGTATATCTTAACATTCAAATTATCAATAATTTAATCTGGCAAAGAAAATATTATTGACAAAATTCTGTATCCTCTTTTCTTAATTGCAGTAATTATTAGTTGAAAGGTCATATACAATGAAAGAAAAGGTAAAATAAAGATACATTAACTGAATACTTCTATCAAGCGAGGATTCAAGTGACAGGAATTGATTTCCAACTTAAAAATCTAAAGATAAGAACAACCTCCATTACCGCCTACTCAGTTTTTGACACATAATCATTAAATTAATAATTCTAATATCATCTTTTTGAGATATATTTGGAATAAGAATTCTTGTATTTTATAGCTAAACCAGTTTTCTAAAGTTTTTTTTTCTAATAAGCTGGCATGTGCCTGGATCTTAGGAAATTGTGAAGAATTACATGCAATAATTTCATGGGTTATTTTACAAATGGTATAATGAATTATGTGGTTAATTACCATGCATAAATTTAGTAAAAAGTAAATAGAACTTTTAAATATTTATATTAAATATGCCTGGATAGCCTTTGGGCCCGTTTTACAAAGACCCATACCCTAGATAGTAGAACTAGAAATATAAAATAATGAACTTTTCATCAGAACACATAGAGTGAACTTACAGAACATTCCTCCCGAAAGGAATCATTTCAAAAAGGGAGACAGCAAAACAGACATCAAGAGAGAATCACAAATGATCAGTTTTCTCTGAAATTGTTGCCAGACAATGCATCATGCTCTAATGACCCGTGAAAAAAATCCGGAGATATAAAAGAACGTAACACTGATTTTACTTTTGTTATTTCTGAGCAACAAATATAAGAAAGGTTAGAAAATTATAGAAGCATTAACTACTGTACAAAAAGGGCTAAGGTCATCATAGTTAATGCCTAGAAATGAACAATGACATTATTATCATCTATAACTGGGATTTAAAAGTTTGCCGATGTGTTGTACAGTTTATCAGGCATTCTGCAACCCGCTAATAATTTATGTGCATGACCATTCCAAGCATTCAGCTGGACTCCCTGTATCCTCAAAGAATCTATTCACACAAATTGCAAGATCACAACAAAGAAAATCCCCTACATTGTTTACTCATATTGAGAAACATGCACGCCCACGTGCACGCGCGCGCACACACACACACACAGACACTCAGTTTTGCTGAGTGTATGTAACTGAGTATCTTCGCGTAAAATTACATTTCTTCACAGTGGTGGAGAGTCAGAAAAGTCGAAACTCAAGGCCTCAGCAGAAATGTTGTCCACTGAGCTCTGCTTGCCGCTAAGAAAGTGGCATTTTACTGCCGTGTCTTTCAGAGGAAAGGAAAGCTATATCCTCGTGTGCTGGGAGGCAAAGGGCAAGAGAGTCAAATGCTGCTTGAAGCCTCCTTTGTATGAATCTTAATCAGGGACATAAGGGAAAAGTCCTCATGTACTGATTATCTCTTACAGCCCTCAGCTCTTAATGTCATCACATAGTCTGTCAATAATTAAATTTTAAAGGGACCGTTTATAATAAAGCGCACCCTTTGTCCATTAATTAATATGTAACAAGTGCCCTCTCATGAAATGCATGGACATGATTTTGTGATCCACAAATTATACAATATAGCTCTCTAGGCAACCTTACACATTTTCAAAAAATGAGTCACAACTTTTCAGAATTACTTCATTTGAAGGATTGGCCAGCTAGCAGTCAACTGCTGATGGAAAAGAAATTTATTTAACTATTTATCTAAAATCATGATTATGTTCACAACTCATTTTTTAAAGCTCAGTGTGTGTTAGTGGGTTGGCGAGAACCTGTGTTTTGTCTCACTTACATTTTTCTTTTGTCAATTTAGTCTAGGAAGAATTTCAGTATTTGAGGAAGAAAAATAACCTCTCCATACACATGCAAGTAGAGACAAAAGGAGAGTTCTATAAGCCATGTGTCTTTACAGATAACCCAGAAAACATCTTAATATTCTAGGATCATTTCACTAAATATTTTAACTTATGCCAATTGCTATTAGGACACTTCAGATATTCATTAACTTTGAAGTCACTAGTTAGGAAAGAAAAAAAAAAAAGCCATGCTCGGTTAGAGATACAGAAAACCTACCATGTGCATTTTGTTCTATATGTGTGTTAAGGAGGGCTTTAGAGCAGACCAAATTATTAAATAAACCAGGAAAAATGTGTCAGTGAGTAATTTTTTATGCTTATCAGTACTTTCTTGAGATTTTCTATAAAAGAAGTAAAGAGAAATACAAAACACAGAATGGCAGTTCTCTGTACTTCTGCTTAAATGTTTTAAGAGCTAACATAAATCTTCGAGCAGTACAATAAGTGCAAAATAAAAGAACATGCATCCTAGAAATGCAGAATATGTCATTTTTATAAAATATAGATGTGTTCAGTAAAGTACAAATATCAAATATGGCTTTAGTAACTATTTGAGAATAAATGCATAATATTTAGATATATAAATGACTAATATATTTAGAATACTGCATGAAAATATATGAGAAAAATTGATGCCCAATATATAAATAATTGATTGAGTTACTAAGGTGAGAATAGACTGTAGAAGATGAAGAATAGTTTTCTATATACCTTTGTGTTTCAGAAAATATTACATTAAGGACAAAAATTCCAATATTATTTTCATTTTGTGATTTTCTAGAGGAAGTCTGAAGAAATCTAATTTCACCTGAGTTTCGTGAAGTATATTTTTATTGACCTTACCATGTACATGCACAGAGCAAAACATGATAGGCACTTTGTGCTAAAGTTAAATTATTTGATTACAATATTATTAATTATAATAATTTAAAAAGTCATACTTAATTGGTGATATAGTCAAGGGTTGCAAGGAAAATAATTGCATAGAGGACACCTAATTTACAGAACTGTTTTATAATTGTCAACCAAGGGATCAAATGAAAAGAAAGTGCAAAAAATCTGTACACACACTAAATACTTAGAGAATATGGCCAAGGGCCTGGATTCCATGGCAGAATCCTGCATGAATTCAGCTGAAACCCGAGAGCCCATGACAGTGCCAACCAGGAGTCCAGCGGAGGCCTAGACATAACAATGACCCATGTAAGTCTGTTTCACAGATCTGCGCTGGGAAGGCCCCAAGGTCAGTGGTGGAAGCTAGAAAGTCTGTGACGGCTGGGTGAAAGATCTATACCAATAGGCTGAGGGTTCTGTACTGGAGCCAAGGAAGCAACAGTCACATTAAGAACCAGAGCTCCCTTGAAAAGTACCACAGTCATCCTCAGCGACAGCGAGGTTTTAAATTCCTCTGATGATGAGAACGGCCAAGTTGATATCAGGCAGCCAGCATGACAAACTTCTCCAGGAGATTTAACATCGCGCCATCTCCCCCTCTGGATCCAGGAAGCCATACTCAAAGGCTAGAGCTCCCCCAAACTGAACTGCAGCCATGCCGAGCAACAAGAAGGTCCCGAGCTCCTCTGAAGGTTAGAGCACACAAGTTCATATCAGAAAAGCAGCTCAACAACTCCGCCAGGAGAACCCATGGCAACAGGAGAGCAGAAGGCACCAAATAACAAGTACAGAGAACCAAGAACGCTAAACTGCTCCTCTCCACTTCTCCTTTTTGTCTTGGCAACAGTACTCAGGTGATCCATCCACCCTCAGCCCCATGCTGGTTCAGTTCAGCCGGGCGTTACAGGTTTACAGTCCAGCACAGTCCGCAACGATTTCATTTCTAAAGCACAGTCTTCATGGCGTCGTTTATCATAAGACATCAAGTATTGTTATTAAGTAGTGAAATGCAAGTACTTTAAACATGACATCACAAGATTAATTATGCAACCTGTATATATTAACTTTACTTTGAATAAAATACTATGTTTTTTAAGTTTTTAATGGTTACATTCAATGCCAGAGAATATTAGTTTTAGGATTGTTTGAACACATAAGTATATATTTATTCTTATACTACCATATGAAAAATATTTTGACTCAAAGCTGTAAGTCATCATGATATTATAGAGCAAAAAACAACCTTTTTACTCTCATCAAAAATATAACTTTAACAACCATGAAAATGTTAATTATAATAAGTGAACTGTTTCAAGTATACAAATGAGACTGCAAAGTTTATCTTTGCTTCTTATTTTCTCCTCTGTGCCTTTGTTTGAACATAAATATTAATTATGACAGCTTGGCATGGTGGCACACACCTGTAGTCCCAGCACTTGGGAGGCTGAGGGAGGAGGATCACTATGAGGTTAAGGCCAGCCTGGACTACTGGAGTTCCAGGCAGACTTGAGCTACATAATGGAACCTGATCTCGTAATTAAAACAGAAACAAAAACATTTTCTCTTTATAAAGATAAACATAATACAGATGTAAATTAATCAAACAATGGTATATGATATCTCTATGTGAATGGTGCTAGGCAAAGCACCAAATATAACTGCAAAACAAATGTAGCTATTATTTTTAAAGCCAGTAGTTAGGAAAGAGAAACCATGATAAATTTAGAGGTATAGAGAGCCCACAATGGAGATGCCAGGGATATAGCTCAAAGCACAGCGCTTGCCTTGCATGTATGAGGTCGTGAGTTCAATCCCTGGTACCAAAAACCCAAACCAAAACAAAACAAAAAAACCACAGTGGAGATCTATGTACACTGTTAATTTATTTACATATTTGGATTTTTAAAACCTAATTATATATATTTAAGATTTCTACAGACACAAATTCATGGAATCATTAGTTTTTGTATATTCTAATCATTTATCTTGAGATGCAAACATGTTGAAAATAAAAATTTAAATTTGCATAAAACAGCTTTGTCTCTACAATATTAATGGACAATGGGTGACAAAACACTGTCTCACTCAGTTATCTCTCTAGGTAGTCTATACCAACTTACTTAAATAGCCAAAATAAACTGTCATTTTGCTATAAAAATAAATTTGTAGACATTATTAATTTGGTATTTTAGAACTTCGGTATTTCTTAGAAAATTTGGCTTACAATGTTTTTAAACTAAGTGTACAAAGTAGCAATATATTTACCATTTAGACTTATACTATTTGTTTAATATTTATAAACTAAAATATATACATAGACATTTGCATACTTATAATAATTTTTTATCTTTGACCTATTTCATTTTTTTGTGATAGTTCAATCATTTAGTCTTTGGAAACTATTTTCTGATGTTTCTTATTACACAGCTGGAAAGAGCAAAGGAAAACTTTGCACCAAGACCATTTGACATCTCCCTTGTTCTCTGAGTATTGCCAAAGTCTACTCTAAGTAGGTCATATATGTTTATATATTCTCCTTTTTGTATATAATCCCTTTATGTATATGAATTTATATATCCCCAAAACTTAAATTAGAACATAGTGTCGAGAAATGGCATTTCTCAATTACAATTTTCCATTACAATTTTCCCTTTAACATTAAATATAGTATATTTTTATGTAAAACATTTACAATGTATATAGATCTAATACATCTTTTTTTAAAAAAATAGATATATTAGTGAATTGTTGCTTTAAATATTCTGGAAAACTTTTCACTAGGGAATTAAACCATGAATTAATTCCATCAAGAATGGGTTTGTGCTTTGGTGCTTCTGTATCTATTGATAGGAATAGGAATGTGTAGTGTTTTGTTTTTTTGTTTGTTTTGTTTTTTTTTGTACTGGGGATCGAACTCATGAACTCGCACTTGCCAGGCAGGTGCTTATGCTGCTGCACCAAACCCCATCCCAAATGTGTAGATTTGTTCTTGCTTCTTTCTATGTGGTGTATTACAGTCATTGATTTGCCTGTGTTAAACCATTCTTTCAACCCTGGAATGAAACCTACTCAGTCATTATATATGATCTTTTTAATTGTGTCTTAAATTTTATTTGCCCATATCTTATTGATGATTTTTACATCTACATTCATTAAGGAACTTGGTTTGTAGTTTGTTTTGTTTAGTTTTAGTTGAGTCTTTTGTGTGGTTTGGTGGTCAGAGTCATACTTGTTTCTGTTTCCCATTGAATATCATTGAAGCCATGTATCCTGTCGCACACCTGTAACACCAAGACTCGGGGTGCTGAGGCAGGAGGATCTCCTCAGGTTCAAGGCCAGCCTGGACTACATAGTGAAACCCTGTCTCAAACAGCAAATTTTCATTAAAGAGTTTGAGAAGTATTAGCGATATAATAAACTTAAGTTTCAGTAGAGTTCAGTAGTGAATCCATCTATTTCTGAGGTTTTCTTAGTTGGTATGTGTTTTCTCACTGCCTTAATTTCATTGCTCTTTATTGGATTGTTCAAAAATTTTGTCTTCTTCCTTTAGTTTTAATAATTCATATGAGTTCAGGAATTTGTTCATTTCTTCACGATTCTCTAATTTGTTGAAACACAATTTTTTTGTAATAGTTGCTAACTGCCTTCTGGATTTCAATGATATCTGTTGTTATTTCAACTTTTTGGTTTCTAATTGCACTGATGTGAGTCTTTTCTTTCTTTTGGTAATCTTGCCTGATTATTTATTTGTTTCATTTATTCTCTCAAAGGACCTGTTATTTGATTAATAGATCCTTTGTATTAATTTTTCAGTCTCAATTTCATTAATTTCCACTCTGGTCTTTATGGTTTCTCACCTTAATTTTAGTTTGAGTTTGGATTGCTGTTGTTCCTCAAGTGTCTTGTTTCCTAATTAGATTAAATATTTATTTGAGCTGATTCTGTTTTTCCAATGTGAGCATTGATTGTAAGAAGCTTCATTTTTAAGGCTGATTTCATTGTGCTCCATAGGTTACATTACATTGTACTGGCATTATTGTTTGCATCCAGCAACTGTTTAATTTTTTGCCTTGCATGGTTGCAAAGAAAAGGAATTCTCTTATATTGTTGGAAGGAATGTAAACTAGTACAATCATTGTGAAACTCAGTATGGAGATTTTTCAAAGAACTAAAACTAAAAATCCTGTAGGTGTCCCCTTTCTAAATATCTTCCCAAAAGAGGAAAAGACATCAAAATACAGTGGTACATGCACACCAAAGTTTATAGAAGCACAATTCATGATAACTAAATCCTGAAATCAGCCTGTATGCTCATTAGAGATACATGGATAAAGAGTATGGTCACTATACATAATGGAAAAATGCTTGGCTGTAAAGAGGGCTAATTGTGAGTCATTTTTAGGAAAATACATACATTGGAAAATATAATGTTATGTGAAATAAAACAGATGAACTGTAAAATATTTATAGTACTTCTCATTTTAGTATGGCAAAATACAAATAGATAGCAAAATAAAGACCTGATAAAAATAGGGAGGTAGATATTTTTCAAATAGGAAGGGGTCCAGGAGGCTGAGATTGAAGAGAGTTGGAGGGACAAAGGGAAATAAAGTTTTAAAATGTGGAATATGCATGTACCAAATACCCACAATGAGTGTAAATGTTATTGGTCATAACGTAAGCTACAAATAATAAGGATAACAATAACTATGAAAATGAGGACAGGGTATTTAGAGACATAGGGATTATTACGGCTATGTCTAGGTGCCTCCCCCATCCTCATGTTGTCATAGGTGGGGCTTTTTCAGAGGTGGTTGGATTCAGGGTGTGTGACACTGGGACTGATTCATGGTGCAGAGATAGGATCAAGGGCACTAAATTAATAGAGTGGATGTTACCTGGCCTAGGAAGCCTGGATAAATATAAAGGATAGGGAGGACTGTGGCCATCCCTTGTGTCCTTGGTTTTGCCGTCCTTTCCCTGCCACACACTGTCTTGTGCAGTGCCTGTCTACCATCCACCCTGCTTTGGAGCCAGTCAATGGTGGGTTGAAACCTCTAAAAACTGTGAGCCAAACAACCTTTCCTCCTATGATTTGTGGGTGTTGAGTATTTTGTCTCAGCAATGAGAAAAGTAAGAGCTGAAGATGAGTCGGGAGTGAGTGGAAAGGTATTAAAAACATCAAGATGTCTTATGTACATATACCTACTTTCTAAAACGAATGCAAATGCCATCCTCAGCAGACATGTACTAATAAACTAAAATTTAAAAAAAGACTGATTTGTGTCCAGAAAATTTAAATTTTCTCAGTCATTCAGCTGCATAAAGAAACCAAAAAAAAGAGAGAGAATTTTACACCATCATCATGATGTCATTATATCACCATTATTTAGAGAAGCTTATCTTTAAAACTGGCTTTCACCCCCTACAATTGGAATGTAAGCAGTAGAGTCTTTGTTGCAAATAACAAAAATGAATAAAAAGTGTCTCTTCAGTGCGGTACATAAGCCTAATTTACTTGTCTCTCAGTCTCTCTCTCTCTCATTTCCTCATTCCCTGTTATCTTCTTCCATATGTGTGCATCTCTGTGTGTCTCCACGTTTGTCTCAGGAAGGACCACATGTTTTATTCCTTGTGCTAACTAGAAGCTAAATAAAATTTTGATGAACAAATAAACATGGACTGTGCAATTATTGTGAAATATTTTACCAGTATAAGTGCTATGTTTTGGCAAAGCTTCTACTATTCCAGATTTGGTAGTTTCAAATAAATTATTTAATTTTAGAATTATGTTGCCACAAAAATTCATGTAAGATAATTTCTAGTGGTTGTTTCTATGCAGATTCACTTAGAAGTGTTAAAGTGGGTATTAAGAGGGGAATTATTAATAATAAAATGTAAATATAAATATAAATATAAACACTGTTAAATAAGAAACAAGCCAATTACATCCAAATAATTTGCTAATTTTCATCACTAAAGCTGACTTAAATTTCTTACTAATTTTTTAAAAAATTTCAACAAATTTTGAGATGAGAGTAATTTTAAGAAATATATGTCCCATTTATTCTTTCTTTCATTGCATAATTTTATTTATTATTTTAATGTCACACATTGCTATGGTGGCTTCTGGTTTATAAAAATGTTGATAATAAATTTTGAAACAAACACCAGGAAAAGTGACATTTATAATGTCTACCGATTGATGGTGCTAAACATGGTGTCTACTAAAATATTGACAAGTCTGTTAAAAGCTTGAGCTCTGCAGAAATGGATTTAGTCAGCATTTACTGAGTGTTGTAATAACCTCAGTGTAATGCATATCTTAAATGAGCAGTCGTAGAATGTGCTCTAAAACCCATCAAGTTTTATTGGGAACCTGATAGGTTTTATTTCCAGCTGCACAGGTACAGTAAATCATAGGAAATGTGGGGGAAAAGAGTTCAAAGAGGATTCAACCTTGAATCCTTCTGCTTGTTGGAAATCCCAATTAGGAACAAGACACATATGTAAGATTTATATAGCATCTCTCCTTCATAAGATTTAAGGCTGTATGCACAGTACCTCTTAAATAAACAATATCCTTGAAGAGTTGACCATAACTCAGGACAAAAGCATAAGGAGCAAAACATTGACTTGCTCAAATTAGTCTAATGGGGAAAGATTGAATTGGAATTATGAAATATTATTATGGGGAAATACATAAATTAATGTAGTATAATATAAAGTCAAAAAGATCTGCAGTTCATTAAGAACTTGGAAAAAGTTTCCAAATACAATTCTTCCCCTAATATGAATGTTTCACTGCCTTTCTAGGATGTACAATCATCTAGGTTTTAAATTTTTCTAAGGAAATAATTCTTAAAAATAGATGTTATAGCATGGAAAATTTTACACTTGTGTTACATAGGAACATATGCAGTAAAAGTTGTTACACCAATTTCAGAAAATGTGGACTTAACTTTAAATAATAGAATTATCTTAAAATAAACTAGATTGACTCTCTTAAAATGAGCTTTTCCACTTTATCAATCTTAAGGTTCTGTTTTTACATACCTGCATCATTACACATGAGCATATATAGATATTTAGGATGCAGTAGAAAACACACACACATACATTCTACATGCAAGATGACCTCATATTTCTAGCCCTTAAATACTAAAGCACAGGAACAAGTGATTGAGAATGTAATTTTTGTACACTCATATGTTATTACACACACAATCACCACTCATCTTTAACATTAGCAACCTTGTTAGGATCCTATATTTCGATTCCTCTTGGAATTTGAAAAGAATTTTTAGTTAATAAATTATTATTTCTTTCCTTTACAGTATGAAGATTGAGCAATTTTGACTTAAGGACATTTGCAAAATGGAAGCAGCTCCAGATGTCTTGCTTTGATAATGATACCACACATAGAATTGAGTGGAAATTGAAAGAGAAAATAAGAAAGACTAGCTTTCCGCCAGTCAGTGCAAACTAGTGGAGCGAAGCCACCAACCCCATGATCTATACTCTGCATGCACCATCGAGAACAATGTACCTAGAAATAAGTAGGCTAGGAGTGGGAGGGAACTGAGGTACGTAAAGGAAAGGAAGTGGGGGGCTCTACTCTTATGTCTTAAGAGTTTATTCTCTGCGTTGTGCTATCTGTGGCACAAGCTCTGCTCCTGCAATTAACTTCCTTGGCAAATCCCCTACCTTCTCTATGCTTCAGTTCCTGAATCATTAAAAAGAAATAATGCTAATGATGATAGTAATAATAATAATACTTAACTCAGAGTTGTTCTAGTAAACGGAACATTATTCAAATTTAGAATGGTGTCATAAGAAATAATCTTTATCTGTACATACTAACCAATTGCTTTAATATTCTTAAATGCTTTTTCCTATCAAAATATTTAATTAACAGGTAATTAGTGTGATTTTATACCCTTGGAGACATTAACTTGCACTAATTTTGTGGTTTTTGTATGCGATAAATAACTTTTTAGAACTTTGTTAGAGCATCCATAGTATACAACACAAAATTCTCTAAGTCTAGGGTGGTAATTTGTTTAGCCATAATGAAACTGATGTTCTTTTGGTCTTTCATTGTTTTAAGAATAGACTTACTAAAGACCACTTGTTAATTTGCAGGTTTTGTGGCCAATATTGGTTTGAATTAGCTTAATCAACTTCTGCTGTGCCCCTTCCATTTGACTAAGCAAAAATATCTTGGAATTAAGACATTCTTCTATTCAAATTTAATTTACTTCATCTGACTACCAGGTGTCAAAACACGGATTATTCTTTCTAAGGCTCTACTTGGTAGTTGAATTAAACAATTCTCCACCTGGTGGAGTCATTGGGCCAAACAGATTGCTTTTACTTACCTAGATCACCCCAGGGTGCATTGTAACAGCATTTTCACTTTAACATACCGTTCATTATTGTCATGGGACCAATTTTGTAAACAAAGCATTATAAGCCTTATTCATTGATCACTGTATTTTATACCCTGTTATGGTTTGTGTTCAGATGCCGCCCAGTCCCCATGCAATCATGGATACTGCTGAATCTAGCATTTGTGATTGAGTGGTTTATTGTCTAGCGCTGAGACTGGTGGTGTGAGTGCTACAGGGTGGGAAGGAGGAGTGCTTTTCTTGTTTTTCCATTTCACTCTTGCTGTTTGCAACCACCATGCACAGTTTCCCCTGAACCATTTTGCACTGGAGTCAGTTGAGTATGGGTAAAACGTCTGAAAAACTGTAAGCTAAACAAACCTTCCCTTCCTTCCTTTCTTTGAGTATCAGCTAATTTGTCCCAGCTATGAGAGAAAAGCAACCAAGATATTCCTAAACAAGGTTTGTGCTGGTTTTATGTTCATTATAATATAATTTGATTCTTTCTAACATCAGAGGTTACCTTGCCAGAAGACTAAAAAGAAGGAAAAACAAGATAACTATAGACAGATGAAGGAAAGCCTCAATAAGAAATACAAGTTTCCACCCTCGTTAGATTGAATTATCAGTGAATATTGAGGAAAGAGTGTTAGTATATTATAATTTAATAAATAATTATATTTGCATAATAATTTAAGAAAAGACTGATTAGATAGTGAAATACATGTACATAGTTAACAATAATGAGGTATGGTGGAAGATTTGGATAAACACTTCATTTAATAGCTGACCTCAGCAAAAAAGCAATGCTTTCCAGAACAATGTGTGGAATAAATGGTTAAAAGGCAAATCTCAGAGACAGCACTCCAGGCAGATCCCTTTATTGAGGTCAAAGAGTGAAGATATAGGAGTAAGTATCAAGGAAAAAAGTTCATTTTGCTTTTAGAAGATTAAAGGATAGGGTCATTGCCCCAAGTCCTGAATTGTCTTAGCATGAAAGAAGTGTCTTCTGTGGCAATTGGAGAAGGAAAACAAAAAAGCCATAAGAAAACAAAATGAAAATCCTTTCTCCCAGCAGAGGGAAACAGCCAAACAACTATGAGAAAACTCTTTTTACAATAAATATTGCGTAGGGGAGTCACGAGGTTAAAGAGATGTTAATGAGTTGAGGAACAGTTGCGTCACTTCAGGTAAGATTGATAAAGTAATGTAAAATGGGACGACATACTCAGGTAATGGTTGTTTCACATGTGCTGTGTAACCCCCACCCCCCGCTAGGTAACAGCTTTTTACCTAAACATTAATGTAAGAACTACAGCTAGCAATGAAGTGTTTGCAGGTGTAGACAGTAGGACTGGTGACTCTATGTAGGTGACCACAATCCTTATGTAAAGTAGAAATAGGTAACAGCTCAGAATAATTAGGTATGTATTATATATAAACTTTTAATTTATAAATATAATTTATAAAATTTTAGTCAAAACTTTAAATGACAGACACGTGAAAAATAGTCATGTAGTGCTAATGGCTATTGTTTTCCTTCAAATGTATTTCACATAATGTAGAAAAAAAGCAGAAGGGTGATAGAGTGAAATTATCTATAATAGATTTATATAAAAAGGAATGAATAGTGATGAAATGGAAACAGAAATGTGGAGAGCTAAAAGATCACACATCTGATGCAAAAACAAAGAAATGCTATTCAGTTTTCAAAAGTACATACTAATAGATCTGAAAAAAAGTGATCAAAAGCCATCGAGTGGAAATATAACCTAAAAGAGTAGTGTGGCCTCAGTGCTGCTCTGTCTCACTGCAGTGCACGGCCTGGCAGGTGTCTGCAGGTATTTCTTTTTAAATATTTGCCTACAGATAGGTTATTAAAGTCACTGCGAATCCAAACGTGTCTTTCCCATGGCACAAGTTAAATACACAACAGCAGAGGCAAAAGAAAGCACAACACTTAGAGGGCAGAAAGAGAGAGAGAGACAGAGACAGAGAAAGAACAGAAAGACAGAAACAGAGAGAGAGTGCGTTGTCTGTGTCTGTGAGTGTTGTGCAAACACTAAGGTGTACTTAGAGAAATTTTCCCTTGTTTTGAAACTTATTAAAATGCTTCCATAATAAATTACCTCTAAATAAATATGGGTGTGTGGGAATTTGGGCATGCAAAACCTGAAAACGATTTTGCTGATTATATTAGCACTATTAGTAGCTTGGAAAACTTACTTGTGACTTTATGCAATCACATGTTTCAAATACCACGATCTCACCAAAATGTATGTCTGATGTGCTGACATAATAAAAGCTAACCTTATATTCTCTTCATTCAGTCTCACTTCTAGGTGTACAATCTAGAGTGTGTTAATATGAATTCAGTCATTTATACGTGCACGGTATGGGTTAGGGTATGTACATTTGTGTAGTGGTGTGTGAGTGCATATGCATGTGTGTACATATATTTAATGCTCACCCATTACACCATTATATCTGCCTTGACCACAGCAATATTCTTTGTTTACCTTTCCCTTTGCCTTTCATCTCCAATTTCTTAAAAATGTTGTTCTCAGTTTAGAGACAGGAGTTAGAACTAAGGCAAGAGACACAAGGTGATAATGATCTTTTCTCCTTCTTACAGATTTGTATCTTATTTTCTCTATTGCTATAGTTACTTGAAATTTACTGAAACATCTACATTCTGCCTAATTCTCTACAGCATGTGGACAACAAATACTACATATCAAACACTACATAAGAGTTTACTTCTTGGCTATAAGCCTCATTTATCCATTTACTTCTTGCATTTTTTTTTACCTACCCTTGATTCTCAATATTCAATAAATTTTGATCAGTGGCTCACAGGTCGCTGATGGCGTGAAAATTACTTGAATATACCTGGTATATATGAACACTAAATATGAATACTAAGCAGTCCTTCTACCAGAGATCTTTTAGAATTTTAGTAGTCAGCATCCATATGTATTAATAATCCTGTTAGGTATTTATTGATTTATAAGACTTAAATAAATATGGAATGCCATCTGAATTAAACAGAAAAGGCTTGCTGGGTACCCATGTAATATTTAGTGATGGTTGAAGAAAGAACCTAAGTACAAAGTTCTCTCAAGCTGTTAGGCAGATCTATGAAAATATGCTTGATATACAGAAAGAACTCACCTTATATTACAGACATAAAGTTTCTATATTATTTTATATTCTTAAATATTTTAATGTAATTCTAGGTGGTTTATAACTCTCAACAAGCACAAATACCAATTCTACAACATGAAATATTCTAGGCCAAGGCATTTCAAGGGAGGTTAAAGAGATACCATAATGGCGATGTTAAAAGAGAAGGGATGAACACTTGCTGTCTTTCTTTTATCTGAAATAATGGGTAACTTTCAGGAAGTATGAAATGCTTTAGGCAATTTTGTGTGGCAAAGACAATACTTGCATGCAAACGCCCTTAAGGCAGAAGGATCAAAGAGTAGTAGTCCAGCATTTGAAACATTGCACCATTTATTGTTTAGAAATTGTGACTATTGGGTTGTCCGTTAAATAAGCAGACAGGTGTAAAGAGCCTATACTGTTCCATTGCACACTACCCACACAGCACGCTGTCGGCTAGTCCTTAGCACTCTGGCACTGTGCATAACCTATATTTACACTGACAACTGCTAGCAGGTGAAAGAAATCACAAACCCAGATGTGCAAAAGGTAGGAAGCTTGGTAGTAGAATGAAGGACATCTGTGAGGGAATGTAGTACAGGAGAAAACTGATTGTAGGTTTTCAAATAGAAAATAATGCCATAAGAATTCTTTGTTAGGCTCTAAAATTATTTACAAATGGCATTAAAGACTATTCTTGGATCATTTATTATGCATCTTCAGTTTATGGTTACTTTATGGTCTATAGGGAAGAATGGGAAACCTGGTATTCATTAGAAATTTCACTAATCCTTTCATTGAGAACTTTATGAGGAACATTTATGTAAAAGAAAACTACATTATTGACCTGTAATGTAAGTGCTAACCCTGTTTTAAAATAATGGCCTTACACAAATTGGTCTTTATAATTCTGAAGTCATTACCTATTTACAGGTACCAGATACATTCAATTTATACCAAATATGTAAACTCTAAACATGACTACAAAGTCTCTTGTGAATGTATTAAAACTTGGAAATATAAATATAAATATGCTTTTTAAGTATAAATATGCTTTTTAAGATTCACTGTAACACTATAGCACTTTCTATAATGTAGGTTAAAGTCTCTTTATCTGAGTGGGAGCTACATTAATGCTCTCATCATGCATATATCTACCTCACTGTCTTTGATATACGAAACCAAGCATCCCCTATGACATTTAAAAGTAAGATGAACTTGTGATAAATATCATTAGGTTATACACGATAGAGTTCTAAAAATAAGGAAAAGTGAATGTAGCTTAGACAACATTATAGAATGTCAGAAATATGTAGTTTTCTAACATAGTGTGAAAGCGTAAATAAATTTGTGTAAATGTCCTGGTGTTTTAATGTGGTTTTTGGCACAATGATTTGACTCTGCTCCTAGAGAAAGAAAATAGGTACACTCAAATGTACTGTTACTTCATATGGATTCCATTTCAACTATATTAAGTACATTTTAAACACCAGTTCATTAATAAAATTTACATTCTTGAATATACTAATGGCTAATTTACTCAAATTGAAATCTCTTCACAAAATGGCATGTGCTGAAATGTTAGAGTTGGGTTGACATTTTTGTCTAGGTCTGAGCCATGAGGATTAAACTATTGTACAGGTTGAAAACATATTATATTCACTCTCTTAGTCTTAAATTTGTGTCACATACTGTTTAGCAGTTAAAATTTCCTTTAGAATTAAACTTTTAAAATAATAAATTCTACTTTCATTTCTTTAGCTTTGTGTGAAGGAAATTGGAAATTATTCATTAAGATTTTTAGTGTGAAATAAAAACCTTATCAAGTTGTAAGGTAGCACAGCATCAAAAATCAAGAGCACATGTAATTAATTTGTATTGCTGCTGCTATAATTATCTATATTGTATCTGACAAGATCAAACTGAGCTATGAAGAAATAAATGAGCTACTAAAAACAATTGCATATTTAAACACATATTTTTGTCATAACAAATCCTGCTGTACAGTGTTTTAAAATTTGCAAGTCAGGGCAGGAAAAAATAGAATTCGAAGGCCATAAATAAATCAAATTATGTATAAAACAAAGAAAAAAGTCTTCCTTACATGTTTGGCTACAGAATGTCCTATACTATGATTTCCATGTTAAAAATGCAATGCCCATGTGCCTTAAAACATTTATGCTTGTCATAGTAGGTTTAAAGGCAAGCAATGAAGATTTGTCAAACTACAGCCAAGATAGGGTCACATCTGCTATTAGTCGCAACAATGTTTGAAAATCAGCAATGTGTTTTTAACTGATTTCTTTTTCACATGAAATGAAACCACCCAAACAGAAAAACTGGGAGTTAATCTGGATTTAATCTGGGAAATGTTTTGTGTTTTCTCACATTTTTTGTTTCAATCAATTTTAATGGTTAGTTTTAGCTTCAAAAGATATGTCCTGCCATGTGCCTGAAGACTGAGTGTCCAGAACTCTTGGACAACTGCGCCAATGCCTACTACTCTGCAGCTATCTATACTGTGTAATTAGTGCGTATCACATTCTCAGAACTGTATTTGATGGTTAGGTCACAGTCTGAATCTGATTGGCTTCGGGATCCTTCAAGGGTATTGGTGGGGTCCGGCACTGTGTGTGTGTGGGTGGTTTGTGAAGGTGTGCACCACTGTGGGTTCTACATCTGGTTTTTCTCTCCTTCTTCTCTTGCACTTTTCTCCTCCTCTGCTTCCCCACTGTCATGATCTAATCAGGTTAGTTCCACCACACCTGTGCACCATGGTTTTCCTAACTTGGAACCAGCCAATCATAGACTAAATCCCCTAAACAAAATTAAACTTCTCTTTTAAATTGTGAGTGTCAAATAGTGTGTCTAATAACATAAAGTGGATTAACACAGTTTACAACAAAAACCACAGCACTCTAGTAGCCCAAGGGAGATTAAGTTTTATACACTTATGATGGAAGCAAAGTGGTGATAACATAGCCATATATTTTAATCGTAATAGGCCACTTGGATATGTCAAAATGTTGTTACTTATGGAACAGTTAAGTTATAATTTAAAATTATATGTAGAAATTCAAATGTGATATTAAGTAATTAATTTTTCCTAAAATGAATGGCGAAAGGAGAGCAGATATAAAGATTTGCCCAAATAATATACATAAATGTGTCAATAAAAAGCCAAATGTCTCTTGTACCTATCACTATGCATGTCATCTTTGTAAAGTTGTTCAGGAAATCAAGTCAGTATTTAGAAGCCGTAGTTTCCTAGTATTCAGGTATAGAGTTCAGTGTTAATAAGTGCATGATATTACTATAGTTCTGTAATGGCTGTGAGCTTTATTTTTCCCACTTGAGTACTGAACATATTAAAATACCTGGTATATGGAAGTTTGATAATGATTGTGTAAAACCGTATGCTTTCTACTCTTCCTACTGTGAAGTAAACTTTCCATTAAAGGTAGTTATAACCATTTAATACAAAAAGCTGCATGTAATTAGTACTGCCTACAATACTGTGCAGTTTTTAATTTAAATTCTTTCTAAATAATTAAATTTTCCATGGTTCATTATAAAAGTAGACTCATATTGTACTTTTATATGAATGCTCAAAGCCACTATTTTTTGCTCATTATTTCTCTTTCTCTTAATCCCTGTCTTGATTTCACTGAGTGAGAAGAGCAATATTCATTCATATTTAACGATTATGTAATGATAAGTTAAAACATGAGATTCTTTAATTTAGTTTGCTTTCATTCCAAAATTAAAATCATCCAGAAAAGTACAGAAAATCGTATCTATGCTCATATTGTCCACACAAAGTTAATTTTAAAGGTAAACTGCAGTCTCTTTATGTTGCACAGTGGTGGGTCCTTATAGACCACTTACAGTCCCCATTTTTTGCTATTGCACAATATATGGGACACATCAGATATGGGATATAGGACACCTCAGATATGGGACCTGCTTATTTCTACCCTTGAAAGCAGAAGACAGGAAAGGTAAGACTTGGATCCTTTGCAGACTACTGGATTTAATGCAGACTAATTTGAAGCTGAGATATCAAAAGAAATAAAAGAGAGAAACTGATATTTAGCCGCCCATGTTAAAAAAATCAGAAGCGAACAAAATAAAGCCAAAAAAAGCAAAAAATAGTAACTTTATCATTTATGTGCAGTAAATATGAAGCCGCTTTCTCAAGTTCACTCTGTTATCAAAAAGGTAAAATTAAGGTCCTTTCTACACTTTGCAAGTCTCTCTCTATTTATGCTTCTTCTTTTTTTCTTCTGTCAAAACCTTTTATGAGCACATTCTACCTTCTTGTAAGAGACTTTATCACACTTGTTAAATGAAAAGCACCACACTAGGTAGAGTGTAACCCAGGAGGCAGTTTTTGTTCTTTCGAGCCAAGGATGAAACTGGAATTCATATCTATTTACCTGCTGAGGAACGAAAGGTGTTGGTCTTAGGCCAGAGACAGGTTCATGTGTGTTAGTTTGGCAGAAGGCAGAAATACAAGCTGTTAGTTATTTTAAGGATCCTGCTCAAGGAATTGTGCTTTCCACTCTGGTAAACTGAAGGCATGTGCCCTTGTTCTTAGCCAGTTCTGCTCACTCAGCACCACCCACTGGCAGGTCGCTAAGGGTGCACCAGGGGAAACTGACATGGTGTCTTCAGCTACCTCAGTCTACCCCAGCCTTTTCTGTCATTGTTTCTTTCCAAAATATTTCTAAATATTTAATCCTTTACTTTGAAAGCTAGACCTAAGGATAGATATCTAGGCACCTATTTTTAATTCTCAACACGTGCTCACCTGAGTTGACCCTCTAAATTTTTTCTGCTTCTGACTTTTTCTGATTGCTGTTCTACTCCTATCAGCTCCACAACACTGACAAACTGCACCTGCACCAAGAGAAAAACAAAAACAAAAACAAAACAGAACAGATTACATGGTTGCTCACTTCTATACAATACCTTCACAATGCTGAACTTACTACCAGTACTATCACAATGTATTAATCTTGAAATTTTATTTTTATTAATATATGTCTGCACTACCTAATGATTACATTCATGATAGGGAGTTGGTACCTGCATATAACACATTTTGATGTTTTTCACGTTCTTCTCATCTTGTCCTCCTTTCTCCTTACATCTCTTTGTCTCCTTCCCTTTTACAAAATCCACCAATATTTTTAAATGGTCAAGACACATGTTTAAATTTTCTATTAGAGAAAATTTGCTCATTAAGGTATTTATGCAAATTGTGACAGAAAATTAATTGATATAAAATTTTCAAATTAATGTTATTAGAATTTTTTACTCACCAAATGTTGCCAATAGAACACATAGGAAAGTATTGGCCCAAGGTCTGTATATAGACCAAACTTTTTGAAAGGTCTGAAGCTAGTTTTTGGTGGCAGACATTACCACGTTGAATTGAATGACTGCCTCATGGAAAACTTCCTTCCAGGTGCTTTGACAGACAAAAGATCCATCATAATATTTCTTCTAAAGCTCTCGATTTGTACTCAATTACTTTTGAAGCCCTGTGAAAATCTCTTATCAATTTTGATTCATGACATTCTCACTGGCAAATGTTTTTGTGAGGATCAATTTATGCTCACTCTGTGTTCATTCTCTGGCATCCTTTTAAAGATAAACAGTGTTTTTGAGGGGGACAAAAAAGCAGAGATTGAGGAAGTGAAAGCCTCCTGATTCTTTCATTTCTATTAAGAGGTGGAATGAAAGCAGAAAATATGTACAGTGCTCTTCTCTGTTTTCTTGTTTAAAAGAGATGTTGGCATTCTTTGCTTTGCTAACTTTGACTAATTCTGTGACTCAATTTTGTGAAACCTAACTGTGCACAGGTATGAGTTATGTGCTCTAATGTTAGATTATTCACAAATAAAACTCTGGCTTTCTTATATTTATCTGTTGATTAGCTGTGCCTCTCAATACCAAACTTGCAGATAATAAGGCAGTGTTTTTCAGCACAACCCAACACCCTGCAGTAGTAATATATATGATATTATCACATTTCAAGATCATAAAGTGCTTAAATAGCTAATGAGATAATTAATGAAGGAGCAATAAAACACATAAATAATACGAAGAACAACAATTACCAAGAGTTTTCAGAATTATATTTTCAGCTCATACTGTAGAAAACCCTCTTGTATGGAACTAAAGATGGCCAAATCGGTTACAAAAATCTCTTTCCACTGATATGTCAATTATGGTTATTTTATCCTTTTTATTGTAAGCTGATCTGTGAGTGGTTTAATTCATACAGGATTGAGAAAGTAATGTTATTGCAGTTCTATTTTAGAGTTTTTAGAGACTAAGAAGCTTGGAAGATTCCTACTTCATCAAAAGGATGCCTGTTCTAACATGTAATAAGTATGAATTCACCCTAAGACATGACACGGAGAGGCCGGGAGACCCTGTGAGCCTTTACTCCAGCGATCACTGAATGGTGCTGACATGCTTATGAATGAACACTCTTAGACCATTCAGTCCAGGGCAGTTGTCACTATGAAATCCATCCTGGAACTTCACTAGCACCTACAGTTGCACAATAACACACTTCTTGGATTCTGTAACTGCAAAATCTTAACACATGCTAGTAAATTTTAAGCAACCAAATTTTGAGGTGGCAGGTATATAATGTTGTTATGGAGGATTAGAAGATCAACAAAGAGAGAAAATAGGTGAATAGATGAGTGATTGATAAACGACTGAAAGAGAAAAGTCTTTGTTAGTTCAAAGGACTATACTTTCTTTCAGAAAGTAAGGTGATCTGGTGAACTCTAAATCATTTGTAAGATTTAAAATGTTATAAAATTAGAAACCAATGCAATAATACAGAAAAAAATTAGAATAATTTAGTACTATAAAGCAAATATTTTATCTATATTATTTCAGGTTTGTTTTCCATCCTCTAACTGGGGGTTAAAGTAGCCAGTGCACCACATGGCTTTGGGTTTATTCCTCAGAACTGCAAATAACAAACCAACGAGGAATAGATTCTTTATTATGTTTTAATTGATAAATATTTATTTATATTATATAAATGTTTACACTATGAACCTTTTGTGAGATCTAATATTAGTTATGAAGAAAGATATTTTACATTTTTTAATTTCATGTTGTCTAGTGTGTTTCCATGGTTTAGAAAAGGAAGAAATTTGTATTTTATCGATAAAATATACCATGGAAACACAATTGCACTTAACTAATGTTAAGAAAGATCAAAATTTTGTTTAACAAAATGAGAAATCTGAATTGATTGTAGATGTTTAAGAAAGAAACAATGCTGAAAACATATTTAGTCACACTTTTGAGTATTTTAAAAGATTAAGTGAACAAAGAGGTAACCTTTGATATTGAAGCTGATTTCTCAAATATTGAGTTTTGATACCTCCATGAAAGGACAATCTCCAGAGAATGAAATCAGACATATGACCTGTGTCCTTTTCAAAACAGAATATAAGAGAAAAATGAGAATAATCTCATATAAATTAATCCTCTTTTGTGCCCTTTCACTTTTCTCGGTACACCAAAAAGAAATTTGGCTTGGGTACACCAAAATGAAATGATTTATGAAACAGAAATTAACATCACATAGTACTGAATCACTTCACAGCATATAGAACCAGTTGGTTACACCTAATTAATACACACCTAAAATCATAGCTTTATATTTTGTATGCCTTATCATTTGGAAGAAGCCAGAAGTACCTTGGAGAGTTTAATCATAAATTCCCTCCCAGTTCTGCCCTGTAGGCTAACGTTCCTTAAACAAATAATCCTTTTCATTTTTGAGCTCAGACACGTTTTGTTTCTGTTATTTTTCTGCCACATCACACACTTGTTCAAATAAACTAATTACATCCTTCCACTGGAACAGTAAGGCCCTCATTTTTGAAAACTACACAACTTGCCTCTCCCACCAGAGTTCAGGAGATTGCAGTGTTTTATTCCTTAGACTGTGAGTGAATACAATTAAATTATCAAGTGCTGGTTGTCATGTGTTCCATATTCCATAATATGTGGGCAGGAATTCTTTCTTCATGAACAGGATAATAGGAGACCTAATTGATCTATATCTGAAGTCAAGAGTCAACTCTTGTCTACTTCTACATACTTAGAAACATGGAACATATTCATTAATATCTAGGAGACTGCAAACTATTTATGGATCACTCACGTGATTAGGTAAATCAAAAGCTAAAAAGTTTATATTGTGCATTTTCTAAATACTGTATGTAGTGATTTTGTGTAGCAAGTATATCACCTGCTTAACTACATTACATTTCTTAAACTACATTTAAGAGCAAGTATTTTTCAAAATTAGTTTTATAGAAAATAATAGAACACTAGAATCATTGGAGGCTTTCTTAAGATAACCAGCATTCTCCTAAAATGAAGGCTGAATTAATGAGATAGTTAAGTAATCTCAGGATAAAAAACAAAAAGAATACATTAAAATCTAACTGCATCACAAATAAAAGCAGAAAGCTTAAGTAATACCCAAGTGGCCACCTACTATATGACATTATTGACTCCAACAAATAAAATATTTAAGAGCAAGTATAAGGGTATTAAAACCTAAATTTTACTTTTTAGGAAATTAGGTTAGAAACAACAACAAACACCTCCCTCCATCTTATAACCTGAAAGGTAACATGGGCAATAAATAGAAGTTTCCTTTTCAAAAAGCAGCAATTTCCAGTATAAACATACTCCAGGATTCCTGCAGAGACTGCCAAAGCCCGACAATTGTTTGGAACTTAGATTTGTTTATTGACTGATATGAAATATTTTATTCTAGATGGTGCTAGTTTTGTTTTCACTTAACCACCTCCAGATTCTTAAAATTTTGTTTGATGTGGGCCTGGATTTAAAAGATTATACCATCTAGCCGGGTGTGGTGGTCCATACCTATAATCCCAGTACTCTGGAGGTTGAGGTGGGAGGGTCTCACAAATTCCAGGCCAGTCTGAGCTCTATAGTGAGTTTAAGGTCAGCGTAGACTAGGTAGAGAGAGCCTGCCTAAAAAAAAATTATGCTATCAGTTCAAATGTGGACACAATCAAAGACCCCTTGTCAGTGCTTAGGATTATGTAACCAGCCAAAGTACCTATACAGTAAAGTCCCTTATATAATGTGCTCATGTGGACATTGTTTTGTTGTTTCAAAAAACATTGTATTTTATCTAAAAACAGATATATTTTTTTCTATAATTTATTATTTATCAGTAAGTGAATCTGAGAAGATAGTTAGAATAACTTTAGTAGAGCGCACTATAAAGCAATTATACTTCCATTGAAAACTAAAGAAAAAGTAGATTTTTTCTCTATTACTAATGCATATGATTGAATATCAGTCCTAAAATGGGAGGCACACAGTATGGTAGCTGTACAGTGACTGGCAATTCACTGGAGTCAGTATTTTAAATACTTCTGAAGAAAATGTTTAAAAACTTTCATGCCAGACAACTAGTTAGGTGGAATATGTTTTATATTAAATATTTTTCATGTTAAAAAGATGGAATGAGTGATTCTAAATCATTATATTTGAAAGTAAGGTAGAAATTTCAGAGATACATTTCCAAAGTAAATAGATATTATCACTAATGTTTCCAACATCCCTGGTTTTACCTTTGTTCTCTCTGAATTTAGTAATTCAAGACATTTTCCTTGCATTTTTTAGCACATATTCTCTAATTTAACAATTAATATGAAGAGTATATTTAGTTCATAAATAAACATATGTCTATACATATATATGTATATATAATTCTTCTTATGTATTATTCTTCTATACAAGGTCCATAAATATAAAAATATAATGAATTTCTACCTGCTTTGTCTTCCAGTAGATTTAGTATTTCTGCATTAATATTTAGATCTTTGATCCATTTTGACTTTAGTTTAGCACATGGTGATAGATGTGGGTCTAGTTTAAATATTTGGCACGTGAAAAGCCATTTTTTCAAGCACCACTTATTAAAGAGACTGTCTTCCTTCCAGGGAATATGTTTGAGCTATTTGTCAAAGATAAGGTGGTTGAGTGTATTTGTTGTTTGTATCCTATTCCACTGATACTCAGATCTGGTTTTTTTGTTTTTTTGCCAATACCATGCTGATTTTATTACAGCAGCTTTGCAAAATAATTTCAGTTTAGTGGTTTTGAAGCCTCCTTTCTCAGAGGATTCACGAACAAAACCAAACTGTGCAGGAATTACTTCAAAGAATCAACAACTGGGATCTCACCTTATTAAAAAGATTTTGCACATCAAAAAAATCACCAGTGGAGTGTAAGGAAAATCTATGGATTGGCAAAAGACTTCTGCCAATTGTCCCTTAGACAAAGGACTTCTATCTAGAAATGAAAGAATTGAAAAAACTCATGTCCCCCAAATTCTAAGACCCACTCCAAATGGATATCTGAGATGAATATGCACTTCTAAGAGGAAGTAATACAAATGGCAAATAAATATATGAAAAATGGTCAATATAATTGTTCATTTGAGAAATGCAGATTAAAGCATATCACTCTAGAAAGAATGGCTAACATCAAGAAATCAACCAATAATAAATGCTTGAGAGGCTGTGAGGAAAAAGAAATCCTTTTCTATTGTTGGTGGGAGTGCAGTTGTACAACTACTGCAAAAATCAGTGTGGACTTTCCTCAACAAACTAGGATTAGAGGTTCAGTTTGACACAGCTCTTCCCCAGAAGAACTGAAAACATCATACCACAGTGATATATGTGCACCCATGTGTATAGCTGCAAAATGTGTAATAGACACAGGCCAGGGATTTAACTCAGTGGCATAAGCACCTACCTGGCAAATGTGAGGTCATGAGTTTGATCCCTGGTGCAAAAATTTTAAAAAAGAAAAGAAAGAAAGAATTTGTAATAGACAGATCTTGGAAACAACCCAAATGCCCATCAACTGAGAAATAGATTTTTTAAAAAGTTGTGGTATTTTTATATAATGGAATACTACTCAGCTATAGAAGGATACTCTTGAAGCTTTTGTAGGTAAATGAATTCAACTAGAACTATATTTATACATGACGTAATCAGCCTGTCATGCGTAAATATTGTGTTATCTCACTAGTCTAAGAAACTGAACGAGTAAATAAGATCCCTATGTTGTTATAGATATAGCAAAAGGGAACGAAACTGCTCAAAGTGAAATCATATTGTTTGATCAATTTTGCATGCCCATGTCTGGTAACCTGAGCAAGTATTTTGAAGATAACAATATGCAGTATAACAACCATTGTTAAATTCCTATCATCTTGTTTTGAAATCCTATATTGATATTTTGTTGTTGTCATTTTGCTTTTGCAGTTGTTTTTGTTTGTTTTTTTCTTTTTTTTAAGTGAACAAATATAATAAATTGTCATCTGGACATATATTTTATTACCACTATGATAAGTTGTGCTGGAAATATTCTTGCTCCATTTTAATATATCTAAACTAATAAAGACTGAAAGATGAATAAAGAAATAAGCTAATAATGGATTAAAATTGGTGAATAAAATTTCAAAGCCATACGTGTGTTTTCTTTTGCTTCCTTGTAGAAGTATACATTTAAATCAATATAAATTTATTTTTTGTAATGCTGTATGTATGTATTGTGTGGACTTCCAACCTCTTGCACTGTGATTATTACCAGAATATAATGAACGTGTTATATTGTGGAGATTCCAGGGGTCCAGCTGTTTTCTTGCTCATCCAGGAGTCCAAATGCAGTCCACCTAGTGCAGGACTCTACTAACCGGTTCCCTGTAGGCTTCTGGTGGTGATGATTATCAGCATTCACAGACTTCCTGCATTCCTTTGTTAGTGTCTTTTCTACTGTTTTCAAAACCATGGCTGTGTCCCTCTTGCGCTTTGACTCTGTGATCTTCCTTTTGGCCTTGCCCCATTGCTGACTTTTTTCACCTCATTTCTCAGACTCTTTTGCTTTCCTCTACTGTAATTGCATTGAGTCCACTTGGGTAATTCTGTGAGCTGAGCTTTCACTTTTGCCTACCTGAATAATTCAAAATATTATCACCACTTTAATGTCAGATGTTTTGTAGACCAGAAAATGCTTTCTAGATCTGCATTCTCAGGTGTTGTGTGGAATAATCTACAGAAGTTGACTTTTGTAGAATTTTGTTGAAGACGCTGGGATCCTTTCATTGCATTAAAACCCACGACCAGTGAGCATCATAGAATGAAGCATTATGTTATATATCAACATCATGAATTCAAAATGGTAAAAAAAAAAAGAATTTATTTAGGAATTTCATACATTGTTGCATATTTTCATACTTCTTAAAATGATCATACTTTGAAATAGTGTTTCATAATTTTAACTCTGATTATACTTTGCCAAAATCAGGCTCTCTCTTGATGCTGGAATATTTTAATCATTTAATCATTTTAATAAATATATTATCATTCTTCTGATATTGGAATTAAATCAGCTATTACAAAAGCTACTATGTCTCCTTTAATTCTATCAGATCATAGTGTTAATTATCTCAAACTTTTATATTAAAAATAGAAATTGTAAAGGAATATATATATTCCCATTTTTCTCCCAGCTCTACTGCCAATATTTCAGGAATCTCCTGTCATGCAGGTGAATTTCTTTTCCTTGGTTTCCATGGTACAAAATCAAAGACAGCAATGCAGTTTATTTCCAAGAGTATAGTTTCCAAGGAAACCAGATGGCAAACAAAACCAAAAGTCTCTACCAACATCAACATGTTCAATTTCTCTAGAAGCTGGACATCTATTTTAGTTTTATAATTTTGCCATTTATTAAGACAGAATCTCCGCTAATATAGTTTAAACTTTTAAAAGATAAACATTTAATTTAAAAGTTAACTGTTTAAAATATCTAAATTTCTACAAAGCTAATGAAATAAAAGCATTCTTGTTAATTGCATTAGTCTTTATTTTCTAGGGCTTTTTTGATATTACAAAATTTTGAAGGCAATGAAGAAACTATATATATTTAGAATTTGGTTATAAAGTAAGATAGACATATGGAAATTCTCAAAATGTGATGACAAAATGTGCATACAATGTAAATAAATTCCAGATAAATATGTTGAATTATATAAAATATATTTTAAATGTAACATGGGGTGGTAACCTCATGTTCACTGCTAATTGGTGGTACTTTTTAGCTTTTTGGTTTGTTTTGTTTTTCCTTTTGTTTTGAGAGTGGATCTCACTATGCAGTTCAGGCTGGCCTTGCACTTTGTAGCCCAGGCTGGTCGCAAATTCACAACAAGCCTCCTGCTTCAGTCTCCTGAGTTCTGAGATTACAAGCATGTGTCACTACCCCTGGCCAATTGGTGGTATCTTGGTATTCATCATGAATTGATTCTAGGAAGTGCAAGGAGTACTGAAAATGATGACTATTATACTGTTTGGGTTGGAAAGGGTAGTGAGTTCAGAGAAACTGTCACCTACCACCTCTAGGTTATGCTTGCATGGTGTACCAAACAAATGGTGAATTCAGAGACAACATTTTTATGACAAAATATACCAAGGACCAAATTTTCAAGTCAAGTGTAAAGAAATGTCTGTAATCACAAAATCAACCCATGATGGGTATTTGTAACTAATTCTTTAATATTCTCTAAATTATTATAAGAACTAATAGTGGATTAGGAAGCTATCATCATCCATCATCAACATTTTTTTTAAATTTTAGAAAAGTTCTCTGCTTTTACTAGACTAGTGGCCTTATAGTTTCAATGTATCTCACCTCTTTAAAATCAGAATATTGTAAAATTTTAAAATTATAATTCCTTTAAGAAAAGACAAAAATTTCATATAAATTTGTGAGTAAATTGTAAAAACAGTAAAAAATGTTTTTCTTTTTAGCTTTGTAACATGACTTGGTCAACTTTTTATACAACGTTAGCAGATATTCTTCCAATTTTTGAATGTACATTGTTCACATGAAGTTCTTTAAGGGCATATTTACAAATCAGCTAAAAGAGGAATTGGACAGATGATACAACTTATGTCTAGATGCCCCCAAAGACCATGTGATCATAGGTGGGGTTTTTTCAAAGATGGCAGTATGTGACGTTAGAATTAAACATGTGTGATTAATAAATTAGTGCAATGATTGGTTTGACACTTCTCCAACTCCAATAGCCTGGATACAACACAAAGGACAGAAAGAGGCTTGTCTTGTCCCTTGTTGCTCTGCTAACTTCTCCCCACCATGGACTGTTTGTCCTCTGCAAGCCCAGTCTTCCATGATACCCTGCCATGGTTCAGTCAGTTATGGAAAGAAACTACTACAAACTGTGTGCTAACTAAAACTTTCCCCTGTTAACTTAGGGTGTAGGGTATTTTGTCTCAGTAATAAGAGAACAGGTACTGAGACAATATCTTTCTCACACAGGTCCATCATCTAATAGTGAAGTTGGATGCATCAGACTATATAGAAATCTGAGTTACTCTTATTGGAGGATGAATGGCCATGTAGTTACCCATTCAGATGGGACACACAGAAACGTAGGAAAATGATGGAAATCATGACTGAGCAACATGAGAAAGAAATACAATACATGAAACAGATTCAGAGAGAGACATCTAGGAAATTAAAAATTCTATTCAAAGCTGGCAAAACCACTGGAAAGAAACTGAAGATATACTTTCAGACCTTGAAGATAGGATCACAGATAGCAATCACAAAAGGAAAGATCCCTTAAAAATTACAAGGAACCATGAAATATCAATTCAAAAGCTCTAAGACAATGCAAAGAAAAGCTGTATAAGATTTGAAAGGTGTCAATGAAAAACCAAGAGTCAAAGCAAATTACATTAAAAAACAAAACACAACCATTTGCACAAGTAATAGCAGAAAATCTCCCAAGCATGGTAAGAGAATTCAATATAAAGATAAGAGAGGCACATAGACTTTAAACAGATGTAAGCAAAATAACAATCATAAATATATATGAACCAAATACAGGAACATCCAAATATATAAGACAGATAACAATAGACTTGAGAAATCAAATCTAAAATAACACAACTGTAATGGAGGATCTTAATGGCCCACAGTCAAAAAGAGATAGATTATCTAGACAAAAGGAAAGAAATAACAGAACTGAATCAAATATGAAAAAAATGGACCTAATAGATGTTTACAAAATTTTCTACCCAACAACATCAGAATACATATCCTTCTCAGCTGCATATGGGATGTTCTCTAAAATAGACCATATGCAGTCTCTAGAACATGCTTAATTAAATTGAATTGAAAGGAATTGAGATTGTCCCATGCATATTATCCAAAAATAGGACACTAAAATTGTAAACTAGTGGCAAAAATACCTGCAAAAACTACATAAACACAGGTAAATTAAGTAACACCCTCTTGAGCAACATAGATGAAATTAAAGAAGAAATTAAACAATATCTGCAATCACATTAAAATACATACACCACATACTGGAACCTATATGATGCAATGAAAGAAGTCCTAAGAGGGACATACATAGTAGTGAAGTTTTACAGCAGGAAAACAGAACAAGCACAAATAAAAAACCTAGTGCTACACTTCAAACTTCTAGAAAAAGAGAAATAAGTCAAGACCAAGGCTGATAGAAGAGAGGAAATTATAAAGATCAGAATAGACATTAATGTTAATTGAGATGAAGTAAACAGTATCAAGAATTAATGAAATAAAGAGTTTGTGCTTTGAAAGAATAAACAAAAACAATAAATCCCTAATGAACCTTATCAAGTAAAGGAAAGAAAAAACTGAAATTCATGCAATGAGGAATGAAAAGGGGGAAATCTCTACAGATCCTGTGGAATTTCAGAAGATCATCAACACCTGCTTCAAAAATCTTTACTCACATAGCTGGAAAACCCAGAAGAAATAAACAGATTTCTAGAAATGTATGAATTACCAAAGCTGAATCAAGAAGATATAAAAATTTTGAATGACTCAATATCAATTACTGAAATTAAAATCATACCAAACAAATAAGAGCCCATTTACTGATGTATTCATTGCTGAATTCTACAAGAAATGTAGAGAAGATTTGATGTCAATATTCTTCAAACACTTCAATGGAATTGAAAGGCAGGAAATTCTCCTTGACTTATTACTGGAGGCAAGTATTATTTTGATAACAAAATTGGAGAAAGATTGGACCAAAAAGAGAACTAGAAGGACAGTCTACCTAATGAACATACATGCAAAAATCTTCAATAAAGTAGCAGCAAACAGAGTGCAGTAATTCATCAAGAAGAAATTATACACCATGACCAAGTGGGATTCATCCCAGGAGATGGTTCAACACATGCAAACCAATAAACATAGCATACCACATAAACAATGCCAAAGACAAAACTCACATGATCATCTCAATAGATGCAGAAAAAGCATTTAATAAAGTTCAACACTTATTCATGATAAAAAAAACTATAGAAAATCAGAATGGATGATAACTCAATCTGAAAAGCCATCTGTGACAAACCAAGAGTCAACAATTATACTAAATAAACAAAATTGAAAACTTTCATGCTAAAATCAGGAACAAGATAAGGAAGTCCATGATCACCAATTTATTTAATATAGTTCTGGAAATGTTAGCCCGAACAATTAGACAAGAGAGAGGAAAGGAAGAAGTAAAATTATCACTATTTGTAGAAGACATGATACTTTACATAGAAGACCCCAAAACTTGACCAAAAACTTCTAGAATAAACAGGCAAATTCAGCAGCATAGCTGGGTGCAAAGCCAACACCCAAAACTCAGTAGCATTCATGTAAACAAACAACAAACAGTGAGAGAGAAATTAGAGCAAAAACACCATTCCCAATAGCATCCAACAAATGAAATACTTAGGATTCAATCTAACAAAGTACATAAAAAGATCTATATATTTAAAATTATAATACTCTGAAAAATGAGCTTGAATAGGATATCAGAAAATACAAAGATTTCCCTTACTCACGGAGAGGACCAAGAAGCATTGTGAAAATGCCCATACTCTCAATACTGTTATATAGATTTAATGAAATCCCTTTCAAAATACAATTAGCATACCTCACACAGCTAAAGAAAATATTCCTCAAATTCATTTGTAAACAGAGGACCAAGAATAGCAAAGGCAATCCTGGGCAATGAAGGCAAGGCAGGAGGCATCACAATCCGACTTGAAATTATAGTGCAAAGCAACTGTGATAAGATCAGCATTTTATTGGCAAAAAAACAGACCCTGAGGATCAGTGGAACAGATTCAAAGATGTAGACAAAACCGAAACACCCTCAGCTAAGTTATTTTTGAAAAAGGGGCTAAACATCTTCACTGGAAGAAAGATAACCTCTTTAATAATTGGTGCTGGAAAATTGAATTTCCACATACTGAAGTGTGAAACTAGACCCATTCTATCACCATGCACTAAACTAAAGTCAAATTGGATCAAAGATCTAAGTATTAAAACAGAAACACTAAATCTACTAGAAAGTAAGGTAAGTAGAAATCTTAAAGACAAAGAAACAGGCAAAAATTTATGAACCAAATGCAAATTGCACAGGAAGTACTTCAAAGAATCAGCACCTGGGATCTCATCTTACTAAAAAGGTTTTTTACATCAAGATCAAATCACCAACAGAATGAAAAGAAAATCCACAGAGTGGAAAAAATTTTTAACAAGTTGTCCCTTAGACAAAGGACTTCTATCTAGAATATGTAAATAATTGAAAAAAATCAAGTCCACCAAATTTAAAGATCCAGTCCCAAAATGGATCTGAGATAAATATGCACTTCAAAGATAAAGAAACACAAATGGGAAATAAAAATATGAAAAAACATTCTACATCACTAGTCATTCAAGAAAGGTAAATTAAACAACGCTAAGATTGCATCTCACTTCAGAAAGAATGGCTGGCCTCAATAAACCAACCAGTAACTGATGCTGGAGGTGTTATGGGGAAAAGGAACCATTCTTCATTGTTTGTAAGAGTGTAGACTGGTAAAACCACCACAGATGTCAGTGTGGAGATTCCACAAAAACTAGGATTAGTAGTTCTATTTAATACAGATATTTCCCTTCTCAGTATTTTCCCAGAAGAGTTGCAAACATCATACCACAGTGATATATGTGCACCCATATTTTTAACAGCATAATTTGTAGTAGCTAAACCATAGAAACAACACAAATGGCCATCAACCATGGAATAGATAAAAAAGATGTGGTACTTTTATACAATGGAGCACTATTCAGCTGTAAACTTGAGGCTTTTATAGGTAAATGGATGCAATTTAAGACCATACTCATTAACAAAATAAATTAGATGTGCATATGTAAGTTTTATATTATCTCACTAGTGTAAAATACTGAAACAGTATATTGATCCAAAATGTACAACATATATCTATAAATATATATGATAGATAACTATATTATACGTTAGATAACTATACTATTAATTTCTGTTACTTCATAAAAAAATTTTGTGCTTTATTTCATTACTTGATATCTTTTTTCATGCCTATATCTTATAACCTTAAAAAATACTTTGAAGAAAACAATAAGTAATATATTAACCATTGTTAACATTCCACTATTTTGTTTTGAAATTCTGCATTGTCTTTTCTAATTATTTTTTGCTTTAAAATAAAAAATAAAAATAAAGAATCACCCCAAATTTCTGACATATAAAGCCAAATCAATATTTGAGTATTTTTGTAAAGTTATAAAGTTCTGGTGTATTGTGGTACGTGGAAAATTTTCATTGAAACACTACGTGTGTCCTATATTTTACCACACAAATAATACCAAAGATCTAATATGGTACTGTGTTGCATCAAAAAGGACATATTTGCTGGAATGTAACTCTATGTTAGAGGACATTCTCAGCATATGGTGGACTGGTACCGTTTGTATAGCACACACAAACACACACACACACACACCTAGGAAAGAGACTTTGTATCTTTTAGTAGTCTGGGAAGGGAAATACAGTTCCAACCTGAATATAGAAAATAACAAAAGAATTATTTTCACTGTAAGAGGACCTGCTAAAAACACAGCTTTAAAATTCTAATTTAAAAAATGTTTTAGTCATATTGCCTCAGGAAATTATTAACTATTCATAAGTTTTTTTCTGCAACCATGCCACTGCTATAGAAGTTATTAGAAATTTACAAATATAGTATTTGACCCAGGGGAAATAAATTTTGGGAAGTACTACAACTCATTACTTGAAATTAAAATTAATATTGGTTGCTGCTTTGTGTGGGAATATATGTTGTAATTTTAACATTAGTATATATTTGTGTTTATCACTGTATTGACTTTAGTGAATCATTTTACCTTATTTAATAATTCTGCATAATGAAAAATTTAATTCTCTATATTATTTTTATATCCATTCAAATAAGAAAATGCCTCACAAAAGTCAAAAAAATCAATATCTTAAATAAAAAAGTTTATATTGCAATAATCATTTGCTACTTTTCCAAATTTACAAGGAAACTTAATTTTACTAGGGCACAAAAATCACATAGTTTAATGGATACAGATGCTTAATTTAAACATGTTCTTTGTTGTTTCCCATTCTACTTGGTTTGTTAACTCAAAGCGTTTAACAATATTTTTCTCTTACCATTGAAAGATCTACATGCAACGTTAAGTATTGTGAAAGCCACTCATTTTGATTTCCTTTGTATTCTTTCTTCTGTATTCAGACAGATGTCATTAGCTTTATTTTAAGGTTTTAAAAATATATCTTTTTACTTCAAATTATATAATGAATTTATTACTTGTAGTTGAAACTGTACAATTCTGATGTCACTCACTTCTGTCATGTTTGTTTAATAAAACACTTACAGTTTAGCAAAACACATGAAAATCTGCCTCAACATTTTACTTTTCATCTTTGTTTGAGCTTCAGATGGTGATATATCAAAATCTTTATAAAGTGAACACTGATACTTGGGACATACATTCATTTTGTAACTTTTTTAAAGTTCTGAAACATTATTTACCAACCATTACCAGCAGGCAGAGGTATGATATAAATCATAATTTATAATATGGAAAATGAAGCAATGTGAAATAAAACTGTCATGATAATTTTGTGATTAGAGATATTTTCATCTATTGAAATATTGGGAGAAACTATCTGTTTAGGTTTTAACCCTATGATTTGAGAGTGAATTTTTCTATAAATCATATTGTGCACATGAATTTATAAAGAAGCTGCTAACTGAAAGTAGAATGCTTACACATGACATAAAAATGTGCAAGTTGGTAAGATTTTATGTCATGGGCCGGGGATTTAGCTCAGTGGCCTGCCTTCCTGGCAAGTGCAAGGTTGTGAGTTTGATTCCCAGTACCAAAAAAAAAAAAAAAGATTTATGTCATGCCGAATACTTTCATGAAATTGCCTCTTGTTGAATTTTAGAAAGTAAGTTTGTAGTTCTTGAGAAAATGGTTGATGTACATCAAAATTTAAGTTCATATTACTCCCTTACAAAGATCATTAATGTTATGTAGAAGGAAGAAAAATAGGCATTCTTAGAAAAAAGACAAGCCCTGAGGACATGATTTGTACTACTATACTTTTGGTCATGAAGCACTTTAATTTTAATGTCTTTTATTAAAGGATTTGTAATCTCTCATGGTGTGAATAAACAAGGCTTTTGTTCCACATATAAAATTAAGTAAATGACTGACATTTCCCAAATCCTCTTTGAAAAATTTTTGGTGAAACAGACAAAGGAAAATAAAATTTACCCACTGCCAAAACATATCAGATATTCAGAATTAAGAACATGTAGTGATGGAATTTCTCTTTCATATTATACACCCAATTCTTTAGCACTGCCTGTTGTATTTTCAAGTTTTGCCCATTAAATGATTTTTTTTATTAATTTTATTGGGCTTGAAAGATTATAAAACAAAAACAGGAATTGTGACTTAACAAGGAGGCAACTGAAGTGCAAATACATACCAAAGAAAAACATAAAATAACCTCCACATGTAAGAAACACGTACAAATTCTGAAAAATAACCATTTTAAATCATTAACATATTATTCTGACAGTCGATTATATGAATTTAATAGAGACCAACAAAAGAGTGATTAATATTACAGTTTTAAAATAATGCATTCTAAAGGAAAAAATGTAGCAATGATTAACACAAGTTTAAAAGTAAAAGATATATAATAACTGAGTCAAATTTAAATTTAAAAAGAAAAAAGTTTTAGAAAGGAAAACCTGAAAATCAATTATTTGAGTTTCTATTTGAAGGAACTAAGAAAAAAGAAAAAAAAAAAACACCTCATATGGATCTGACATGCCCCGCCCCCAATTCTCATGTGTTCAAAAGTAGGGCTACAGGAAGGAGGAAGGCTACTGGATCTTCCAGATACCAACCCTATCAATGTACGATCTGTCAGTGAGCGCATAGCTGAATAGGTTAGTAGAAACTCCAGTCCTTTAGAGGGAGGAGGTCAACGCCTTTGAAAGGTACATCTTTCCTTGCTATTTCCACTTTATCCATGCTTCTCCTCTGCTATGAAGTGAGTAGCTTTCTTCAGCCATACCCTTCTGCTATTTTTCTGCTGTGGATTCCATAAACCATGCTCTGACCCCTCTGGCACTATGAATTAAAATATATGTTTCACCCATAAAGTTTTAGTGAAAGAAAAAAATCAAGAAAAAGTATCGAGTCCTTCTTATTACACAAGCATATAATTACTCCAGAATTTAATGGGAATCATAAAAAAAAGTACTTGTTCTATCAATACTTGGGATAAGAAGACAAGATGATACTTTTTTCTCTCTACCATGCTAAATAAGATGCCTGATTTATTTAAGATATCTGTTCTGTGTCTGATTTATTTTATGCAATATTATGGTTGTAAGAGGCATTTGATTTTCTACAAATCACTCAGTTGTCTTTGTTTTGGCCAGAGTAGTACTCTGTATGTAAATATTACATTTTCTTAACCTACTTATCTGGGGTTTTTTTGTTTGTTTGTTTTTTGCAACAGTGTCTCATTATGTAGTTCAGACTGATCTTGAACTGATTATGTAACCTAGGTTGGCCTCAAAGTCATGACAATTCTTCTGCCTCAGCCTTCCAAATCCTTGGATTACAGGCATGAACAACCATACTTGACCTTTCTATTCCTTTGCTGATGGATGTATATGTTGCTTCCAAGAAACTGAAATTATAAACAAAGAACAAAATAAAATACAAGTATTAGGAAGTATTAAAATACAATTTTTGTCAAATAGGAAATGGATCAAGAGATGGAGGAAGAGGAAAGGGAGGGAAAGGGGATAAAATTGGAATTAAACTTTGTTACATATATGTACCAATTCCATACAGAGAATGTCAACATTATGTACTGCATACATGAACTAATAAAAGAGAAATCAACTAATAAATTTCAAAAAAATGTTCTGTTAATTTTCAAGCAATAAAAGGAAAAAAAGAAAAAGATTTGAAAAAAAGAGGAAAAATACAGCAAAAAGGAAACCATTAGAAAAAATGTTATGACTTGAGACATTCGAAATATTCAATATGAAATTGAGTCACATTAACTTCTTTCCAAATTCATTGATCTTCTTTGGGTAACTTTTGCAAAACTGAATTGATTTGGAGAATGCAAGATTTTCTAGATTAAAATCTATTGCAGATAGAATAGAGGAACAACAAAGTACTAGAGAGTTGAAGGCTTTCGACAAAAACTCTTTATGACAGAAGAATCCCAAGAGTGTAGTCAATAGCAACCTGAAAAAACCCTAAAGAGATCCTGGGATTTAGCTCAGCAGTATAAGTGCCTGCCTGACAAGCTGAAGGTTGTTAGTTCAATCCCAGAATCAAAAACTAAAAACCTGAAAAAGTCTTGACTGGAAGATCTGTGTAGGTCTAATGATGACATCTCTACACATCCTCACTGAAATGAGAGCTTGAGAGTGATCAGCGTCCATGATGTTACTCAAGGAAGTGAAGGTTTTTAAAATTTTTAAAAAATGGAATATTTTTTAGAACATTGCATTTTCAGTAAAGGTGTAAGTTGTTTTTGAAATAAAGTTTAATGTCTGCTTTAAGTCAGATACCAAAACAGTAACTACTAAGTTTTAAACTAATCCATAATAATATTTATAAAAAATGTGGAACTAGCTGTTGATACTTAGAATAAAACAGAAGGTTGAAGGAAATACATGCAGGGATTAGAGAAATAAAGGGGTAATTAATGTAAGTGTACATATGAGAAAAACTTAAACTGCTATTTACGAAACTAATGAATAATTACATCATAAAATGTTAGTGCTCTGGTTGAGAAAGAATACAGTGCTCTTTGCAGAAACAGAAAATTATGTGTAACCAGTAAATGACAGCTGATTCATTTTGTCAATTCAGTTACTTCAATAATAGAGAAAATTAAATGTTCCATTTCTAAAATTTCAGGCAATATAAATTGACAAGTAATTTGTAACACTTTTTTAATCTATATATTATCCAAATATAAATACTTCAATTTTGAAAATTGAAGTGGTTACCAATGAAGAATATATCATTTTTGTGTTTCAATTTCTTACTATGTGGTTAGAAATTTTAACTATCACTTTATAGTTTGCATTTTACCCTGTATGCATGCTCTACAACTGCAAAAATTAAATCACATTTACTTTACAGAAATAAAAAATTTATAAATGTGAAAGAAAATAATTCAATTCATTCATGTTTTAGGGCAGAAAAAAAAATACCAATATTTGGTTTTATATTATTTCATTCATGCTGTGCATATACATGTTTTCTTATTTTTAAACCAAAATATAAGCATAGTACTTTTTTGGTTTACTAATATCTGATGAGTGTTTATTGTTTTAATATTCTAGCAGAACATAATGTGTAATATCAATAACTTTGCACATTAAAATTAACCACTTTGGGCCAGGGATATAGCTCAGAATCACAAGCACCTGCCTGGCAAGTGCGAGGGCATGAGTTTGATCTCTGGTATCAAAAAAATAAATAAACAAATAGCATACAAATTTTATCTTTTTTTAAAAATCAGTACCAGGGATCGAACTTACAACTGCATGCTTGCAAGGCAGGTGCTTATGCCACTGAGCTAAATCCCTAGCCCAACATAAAAATTTTTTTAAAAATCACTTTGATGATTTTTGTTACTTTATCTTTCTATAATTATGTAGTATATTTTATTAAAATTAGTTAAGGGAAGTAGATTTTGAACTAATAAATTGAAATAAACACTTTTATATATGCCCTATAACAAAATTGCATAACTTAATCATATGGCCTTACTATTCAATAAAAAAGTGAATTCATAATACACTGAAACTATAAGTCTCCTTTTTGTTGAGTATGTGTGTGCATAGTTTATTTATATTATGTCACTTACATTACAGGAAGGAATGGTGGCATTGGCTGTTCTCTGAATGTGTGAGGAAAGAGTTTATGTCCATTTAAATCCTTCCAGAAACCCTGTACAAGATTTGAGGATCGAGAGGTTAGGGGGAGATACCACTAAAGGACATAAGAGATAACTGTCCAGACGGAAATGTGAGATTTATTTGCATAAAGGCCTAAGATGGAAGGGAGTGTCCACTAGTGTTTGTAATTTGATATTGTAGAGTGGAATTAACTGGGAAGGACTGGAATTCACATCTGGTAAACTGAGGTTCCATCTTGGTTTGGCTAATATGTTTTCAGAGGATTCTATATATTACCCTATTTCTGTAAGATTAGTTTACTTTATACTTCACTTTCTAATGATTCAACTGGTTAACAGCATGCATTTCAATGAAATGATAAACTAATATATGTGAAAACCTTTGGCCAATGAAGTAAGACAACATATCTAAATGTGAAATATTATTTTACCTGGATATTCTACAGAGCTCTCACTGGATTGCATTTGACTTCAAGAATGGTTAGTTTCCATTACTGAAATTCTCCAAAATCCCCAAAAAGAATACAGTACATGAAAGAAAGTAAAATCTGAGTTTTTCTTATATAACAAAACTTTCAGTAATGGGCGAGAAAATATAGAAGGCAAAGAGTTATTTTAGATTAATCATAGAGAAGTAAAATAAGAAAGTATTAGAAATTCATTTATTTCTTTTGGACTATTAAATTTTATGTCTCAGACTGAGCACAAAATTGCAAATTTAGAATGCTAAAGTACATGATCCCTCTATGGACAAAGATCTGTATAAATATATTTCCATAAGTAACTGAAATTGAAATTCTGGGAACTCTACTTAAAAACTTCAATATTTGTTATCCAAAATATGGGATTACTTATTTCTCTGAGAAGAAAAGAAATAAAATATCTTGCTGTATCATTTTGGATAGTTCTCTATATATCTATTTAAGCATTTAATAAATGAATGCAAGAAGAGAAGGCAGAGAAAGAAAACAAAAGGAGAGAAATAGAAGATCTTGTTGATTTTGATTACTCAGAATTTCATAAAATTTATCATATCCAATCATATAGGCCTACATTCTTAAGACAAAATTATTCCAATCATTGTATGATTAAATGCAAGTGGCTGTTTAAAAGGATTTGCAGTGGTTATGATATTTAACAGCATAAAAGACCATTTATTTTACCATTTAAAGAAGACATTGATTGGTTCCTACAAATGCAGAAAGTTTTTTTTGCATTCTCGAAGATCCATTTTTTCCTTTGGCAGCATATTTACTTCTTAGCTTTTAAATGAATCGAGTAAATTTCCATGATCAAAGAGAATATCTTGGCATTTCAAATTTAACCATTTACTGCATTATGAATGTAGATTCTAACAGAAATATAGTAACATTTTTATTCATGATATATACCTTCGTGCTCTCTTTTAATGTAGCTCTTTCACATACAAAAACCTTCAGTAAGGTATTTGATGTGATCTTTTGCAGTCTGAATCCAAGAAGCATCTACTGAAGAGCCACATTCAGACACTTTATGAAAAAACTGAGTTGCATTGAAAATACACCTGTTGAAATGCACTGTCACTGCCTCAAATATGTATTACTAATGATTCTATTAGTTCTTAGAAAAGAACAGTTAATACTCTGATGATTAGATGAATTTTGCATGTCTGCAACTCTTTTGAAGATAACAATATACAATATTACAACCATTGTTAATTTCCTCTCTTCTTGTTTTGAAAGCCTATATTGTTTTGGGGGTTTTTTTTGTTGTTGTTCTTGTAGTTGTGCTTTGTATGTGTCTTGTTTTTTGTTTTGCTTTTCTGTGTTTTTTTCTCTTTGAAAAATGTAGTGATCAAATTCCTTTGGAAACTATATATTTTACACACTATTTTCATTACAGGTACAATCTTAATGAGCTTAATTTTTAAAGTGACACTTTGTTGGCCTACATCAATTAACCATACTAAGAGTAACTGTGTATCTGTGTATACCAGATTTTCTGTCTAGGTTCTATTTTGCTCTGCATTTGTTTTTAATTTTTAGTGATAGGTACAAACATGCCAATTAATATGGGTGACATCTTTTTTGGCTTGTTTCTTAAGAGATCTATGCCAGAAATTAAAAATTTCTTTTATCATTTGTAGGTCAGAACTCACCAAAGAAAATCAGTTTTCAAATCAAAGGACATGCACCAGACCATTTTTCAATTACATGATTAATGGACTGAAATATTCTAAGTCATAAGACTTAGCAAGAATCCATAGACCAACAAGAGAGGGGTATCTTTCCATCATAAGAACATGAAGATGGCAGCCACAGTCATGATACTAAAAATGGTGTGTCTAAACAGCAAATCAAAAATTGTGTCTACGGAGTCTCACAGTAAATAATCTTGTTCTTAGTAAACCAATGATTAAAGCCTATTTTTAGAGGGGATTATATGGAAAAATTAATAATTTCAGCATATTTAGTGAAATAGTAACTATAAACATACACTAGAAGTTTTAAACAACATAAATTTTTTTAAAATGAAGTACATAATGAATTTACATACTTCCAGTTTTCTTTTGCATTTTTGTGGATTTAATGCCACAGAAAAAAATGCTTTAGAGAAACTTTTGTGTAAATACACACAAACCAATATTGTTATATTTTATCATCATTACAATTTCCTAGTATTTTAACTTATTGAATGGCTTTTATGTGTCAGCACTTCTAATCAATTCATGGTAAGTATAATAATGGTCCCACAAATACACACACGTCTTCCTTATTACCTGAATTTGCAAATATGTTGTGGCATTCCACAATTCATTTATAACTGCAAGTAGTATTAAGATCAGTAATAACTAACTTTAAAACGATGTGGTTATCTTAGATTGTCAAGATGTGTACAATGTCATAATATAACATTATTTAGCTCAGCAGCACAAGCACTTGCTAGGCAAGTGCAAGGTCATGAGTTGGATCACGAAACAAACAAACAAGCAAACAAACAAACAAAAAAACCCCACAACATTCTAGATGGGGAGAAGGTGGCAGGAAAGCCCAGACAAGAGCAATGGCATCCCAAACATGGTTTGGCCAGTCATTGATGGTATGCTGATTGGATGAAGTAAGAGACAAAGGCAGCCTTTAGAAACTACAAAAAATCAGATTCCAGCCAACAACATCTAGATATTTTTGAAACCTTTTTATTTTTATTTTTTGGCTCAATGCAATGCATTTTGGATGTTAGCCCAATAAGTCATATTTAATGGATTGCATTAAATTCAAATGGACATACCATTTGGATTCTCTCGAGTCTATTCTCAATTCATCAGATAAATAAGGGTTAAATATGCAATTTGGTTAAGATAAGAGAAAATACCTTGCATAGATGCTCTTAAATAATGTATTATATCAAAGAAATGTATAACATTTAACATAGTTATTATGATTTCTTTGATAGCAAACATATTACAATAAATTAATTAAAATATGTATTTTGGAGGAAAGTGATTATTTTTCTCACTCAGTCTGAAGCCCTGAGGACAGACAAGGTGACAAAGTATGAAAAGGCCTTTCATGAGGGCACAAGAGAGGCTGCAGAGAAATTCAGAGACTCTCAGCTCTAACAAAAGGATGAGGCTGCTCATATTAATTCTCATTGGGTGGTGCTGAACTAGCTGGTGATGGTGGAGCAGAGTGACTTTATCTAGGGATTGGAGTGCCTTTGGCACAGGTGGGAAGGAAAGGCAAGAAGTGTATTTTGGATCTAGAGCACCTGAGGAAGAAGTCTGATAAGGTGGCTTTTTCTGGTCTCCTCCCCATGGTGAACCTCCATCATGATGACTGGCAAATTTATGTGGCTAAAAACCTGTCATAATAAGTTGTATACTTCAGATTTCATAACTACTTGGGAATAGAATGACTTCTCATATATATTTCCATACAGGTTAGAAAATGTGAAAGCACAAAAATTATTTTAATTTCAACTAACGAAATAATTTATAAGCTCTTACTTTGATGTCTGGTTTGGAAACCCATTTTAGAAAAGTACAGTGTGAGTGCCCATATTCTAAGAATACTTTAGTGTAAAATATTTGTTGTCAAAAAAAGCAACATCTTATAAATAAGCTAAATGGTAGCCACTGCATTATATGTATTTTGCATTCTGTTGTATTTATTGATAACCATAAATTTCAGGCTTAATGCCATATCATACCTTCTATAGCAGTAAACCCTTAATCTCCATTCAATTATCTCATTAACCCATCATCTGTATTCAGTTATTTTAAAAATCTTTTCTATACAGAGATGTTTCTTTATATTTTAGATTCTTGCAAAGTAGAATATCATTAATTTGGTTGAATGGTTTCAGTATCAATCACCATTTTCACATAATTTTGCATGTATTACTTTAATGAAATGTGTTCTGGTTACTGCAAAGTTGGAGGTGGAAGAAAGGCAGTAAAAATGGTGGGGATCCTGATAGACTCAGTATTGTGCAATTTGGGAAGAACTTGGAATGTAGAAAAAGTTTCCAAGGAGAATCTTCCATTATGCACACATCTACTGTATAATCCAAAGCACAACTGCTTTCCCTCAGTTAAGTTTGATGTAGAGAATGAATCCATGTTAAATGATCTAGTAATAATAGCTTAATGATAAGATAAATACATTCAGGCAAACTATGATTTTGTGCTTCTATTTCAGCTCATTATAGAACCAGTTGATATTTATAGTGGAATGGAAATTGTTCCATTAAGGAAATAACCCACAAGTATATGAATTAAGGTAGAGTTCATTTGGTCATACAAAACTAAGGGTACAAAACATCGGTGTCTTCTAAAATAGATAACTTAATTCATCAGAAAAGATGATTTTTACCTGGTTCATAAAAATAATAAGAATTATTAAAACAATAAGGAGTTAAGATGCAAGATTTCTGGCTTTTCTTATTTTTTAAAATTTACTAATTTTCCATGTTGCCTCACACTGGTATTAATTTCTGAGTGAAAGCATCTTTATAAAAATCCTAATATAATTGTAATTATAATTTTTCCATTTGGAACTTTAAAATTTCAGTTTTTATTTTTAATCTTAGAATGACCTATTGTTTTACATAATATGAATAGTAATGTCATCTAAATTTAACAAATATGAAGATTCAGACTGAGAGAAATTAATGCATTTGCCTACGAAATAAGACTGGAGCAATCCAGGGCTCCACACTAGTTCTGACGCGGAAAACCCTGTGTGTCTGGCCTGCAGCACTCTGTCAGGTACAGGCTAGGCTGTAACAGACATGCAGGAATCGAAAAGTAGGTAACTTAGACTCTGGTGTTCTTTCTTCTTTTCCTACCCCCTAGGATGTTTTATCCAGGTTTCTCTCAACCGCGTGTATTCTGATTGCTGCTCTAATTTACCCATTTATTTCCACTTCTAAATTTTGGCTCCTGTTGCTGATCAAGACAAACAGGACCAACCTAAAGCGTTTCTATTCTGTATCTAAATGTCTTTCTGTGCCGGCGGCTTTAACCAGGTCTCTCTTCCCTCAGGCTTTTCAGTGCTTTTCCAATGATGCCGGATCAAACGCGGTGTCTAACTAAGGCCTTCAAAGCTGCTCACCTTCTGCTCCATTTGCAGGTAGCCTCTCTGCCCTCACTCAAACACAACTTCTATCTTCAAGCTCACCTTTCTGTGTTCTAAATGTTATTTTTTCCCCCCGTTGGTCTAAATTTTGCCCTTCGTTTTCCAGTTTTATTTTAACTCTTCATGTCTATGAAACAATTGTGGTTCTCAATATCAAATTAGACTCTTTCTTTATATCATATGGTGAATAACTAATTTTACAAATTATCTATATTATTCCCACATATAGTAAACACAACACTGAACTATTCAGTATTTTGACTCACTCTTGTTCATATATGTGAACTATATGAACTATATGTCTACAATATATACTCATATTTGTTCTGCCACCCTAATTTTAAGCTTTCTAACAATGGATAGTTTGATAGTTGTAATAGAAAAATATGTTACACTCATTCAAGGATATTTACCACCAAAGCACACAGTCCCTGAAATCAAAAACACAGTGCTTATTCCAAAATTTAAAATAAAGAATAGAGGCATAATCAGTTTAAATTAAATTTTGTGAACTGCTGGAAAAAGTTTAAATCCATTGCAGATTGTAAAATAAATCAAAATATTTTGAATGTTTCTAAGTGTACAGAAATTATCTTCTTACTGATGTCAACTGATATGATAAACATTTTTACTAATATTAACATTTTTAGAACTTTATGTAATAGTAATATATCACATTATATCAATTGGAACACAAAATATAGAATTTAATGTTTTATTAATAGAGATAAATTACTGGATTTTTATTGGGATGTATTACTTAGCTGAATGAATGGTGAAAATACTGAAGCAAAACATTTGCTGAATAATTGCAAGAGAGACTAGAAATAAAGGGAATTTTTTGACAGATATGCTTTTTACCTGTGCCTAACAATAAAAAGTGGTATCCTGATATTTAACTATATTTTTCTCTTAAAAATTTCGTTTTAAAAATTCAGTTGACTTAAATAGCAAAACTGCATTAAAGAAACATGCTGGTTATGGAAAATTATGCTATAATTCTGGAAAACATAATTATAGTATAATTATGGGAGAGAGATTAAGAGGATGATTTAAAAATATCAAGAACTGAAATTCTGAGTTGAACATTTATCTGTGGATTTATTTATGGGTAAACATAATTTATACATTTATATTTTCATATGACAAACATTAGATTCTTATGAAATAGTTCTTAAAATATTTAGGATGAAGGTAAAATAAAGCTCTTTACTCAGGTTTGATCACTTTCTCTTTTGTAAGAACAGCTTTCAGAAAAGCACACTATGTTCATAAGTTTTTTTTTTTTAGAAATACAAGGGAGAAATAAACTTGTGAACTAAAAATAAATGAAGCTAAATTGTTTTTTCCATAATGAAAATTATGATCCTATAAATAAAGTGCTTGCAGAATATCTGCCACACCCATTCTTATATTCCAAGTCGTGGAAAAATAAATAAATATGATATACTAAGTTTAAGTGCTTTATATTAAGATATGATTTGATGATAGTTGTAAATACCTGCATGTGAAAGTCCTTTTAGGATTGTAAACGATGTCAAATGTCATAGAAGTCAGCACAATGATATATATGGAACAGACTTTAATGGACAATTAGATAGCTACTTATGGTTATATATATATTATTATTAACTGGATATTCTAAATATTCAGTTTTTTGTTTAACTGTCTAATTAATGATGCTTTTTTGTAATGGATTTTAAAAGTACAGCTAAACAATTAGCATGTAACATGTAATAATATATTTCATATATTACAAATTTTATGTTTATTAATTTATCCTTTTGTCATTAATCTCCATGTGTAATTGAAATCTAAAATATCTGGAATATGTTGTAAGAAAAAATAGATATTTTGTAAAATCTTAGAATTCACTAATAATCATATTGTTTTGACTAAAAATATATTAAACACCTTGTAAGTCTCTAACCTTTGATATGTATATATGTATAATAAATATGCTTAAGTGTGTCTGTAAAGAGTAGTTTAAGTTAGTAAAAGAAACATCAGAAAAAATAAAGTGTCTGGAAATACTGTCTTTTGCCTTAAATATACACAAAAACAAGCTAATAATGGGTGGTTACATCAGCCACTGCTATTATCATGATTAACTATCATTAAAGTCATCATTGAAATGAATGAGCTCCCTGTTAACAGGGGCACTATTTTCTTGCTATTAAGTGACACGGAAAAAAATCGATTGAAATGATATGTTTCCCTATTTCTAAGTGCATACTAGCACATTTACAAAATATTTTATAGCTAAACTAATTGTTACTGCACTAAACAATATTTCAAGACAGTGTTTTCATTATTCTTTGCTATTCTCATTTCCTTTTCTATATTGCTTTTCACATATGCTGTCCATTTTGAATCTGCACTATGCATCATTTATAAATATATTCACTTCATTGGTTTCCAAATGTCTCTCATTTCCCCATTTGGTTTTCAATTGGAATACAACATATAACAGAAGCACAATTTTCATATAAAATAAACACATCTGGGGTTTTAAATTTTTTCATAACTCTTCATTTTATCAAAGAGACCATATAGACCAATCTCATTTGCAATAGTAAATTTTGAAATAGATTAATATACATATTGGCAAGTTTTTACATAATTTATATCCAAATTATTCTATGCAGATTATTTTTTCCTTGCATCTGTTTTTTAAAAATATTTTCAATAATGAATTATTATGTTAGTATATTTAAAAAATTACATAGGGAAAAGATACACTACGTACTGTTTTTTACTTCTTACTGGAATTCCATGGACTCTAGCACCCTTCAAATGATTCCATGCACTCCAGTACGTGCCAAATATTTAATAACTTTCATTAGAGAGTTGGTTCTAAGCTGGGCATGCATGTCTTTCTAATTGATTATTTTACACATTTTAATTTTTATAGCACACTACGATTGCATTCCTCATGGTGAGGACGTTCATGTACGCAACACGTCTTAATTCTTTGATTCATTACTTTCCTGCCTCTCTCTCCTCCTCCGTCTCCCTCTGGCTCTGCTTCCCTTTTGCAAAAGATCCACTGCCTTATTTCATATTTTAAAGAGCAGTGTTTGTGTTATTAATCCTTCTCATTTATATAAAGACTTTCTATTTATTTTGTTTAAGATAGTTTATTTACAAAAGTACTTTATTGTTTAACTTTTACTTCAACATGTTATTTCCATTACAGTTCCAATCTGGTTATTTTACTATCTTAGTTTATAAACCATTAAGTTACAAACTATATTTCAATTTGTTGGATAGTCTTTTAGAGTCAGATTGTCTTTGCTTTTCTATGTTTTGTGCGTGTGCGTGTGCATGTGCGTGTGTATCTCTGTCTCCTTTCCTCTCTCAGGTCTCTTCTTTTACTTTTATTTCTCATTTTAATTTCTGAAACATCACATCTTAAAAGAGTTAATATAGCCCTACCTATTATTACTAGGTTTTTAAATGTCTCCTCAGAATGTTTATGATTATATAGCAGGGAAGCCATAAAACATCAATTCTTGACCTTAAAAGTGCATGTGCATTTGTTTCTTTTAATATATAAACTTAAGCAACAAACTTTTTTGATGTTAGCTTTCTCATAAGACTATGAAGGGTTCCAAATCAAAAACTGTAATAAGGTATTTCTTATTAACAGATATGGTGCAGCTTTTGTTCACTTTCCCATATAGGTCAAATCCCATTTTTCTTACATGAGTCTGGAATAAACATTAATAAATCATTATTGTTCAATCTTTACCAACTCTGTGTGTTTTTATTCTTTCTTCTTTTGTGTTCATATGGAAGAACAAAGTTGTAATTTTAATTATCCTGTCATAAGTTATCTCTTTAAAAAATTTGTATCTTCATGGTATGTGTTTAAATAAAGGAATGACTTAAAACCATGAACTTTTAATACCCTCTTGACTGAAACACGATTAACGATATTTTTAAGCTTTTGTACTTTTAACCAGCTATAAGTTTGGGAATAAATTTTAAATTGATAGACATTTTATATCTCTATAACTGTTTGCCCAAAACATAGAACTTGGTTTTAAAATTATTATGTCATGTTTAGCCTGAGAGAAAAAAAAGGGAAGAAAAGAATCACTAATATTTGTCTGTCTCTTTTTTATTTTTTTATAATATCCAATAGGTCATTTCTGATTATTATAAACCTCACCAATATTTTTAATGTTAGTTATATAGTTTTGTCAACTGCTTTGGTAAACTTGAGGAAAAATTCACCAAAGACACAAGGAACAGTCCCTCTTATGTTTCATAAATTATGTCAAACATTGATTAAACCTGGCAATTTTGGTCTTTACTAAAATATACTGAATTTGAACTGGCTACTAGAACTGGCTACTACTATTTATAATTTTCAAAGGATTTGCCATTCTTATGCTCAAGGACTTAATTATTTTTAAATTATCTTTACTCCTGAAATTTATTTTTACTCTTGTGACCACTGCTCCTAATTTTTTAAAAATTTTATTTAAAGAGAAAACAAAAACAAAAAAAACAGAAAAAGGGTAGCAAAAATACAGAATTGTAAGGAAAAAAAAGAAAATAACAAAAAATACTAAGAAATCACTCCTTGTTAAATTACATTCTGTCATCTTAGAAATAGTTGTTCAAGTTACAAACTAAAACATACAAAGTACACATTCAAACAGTGAGACTGTTAACAGTTCTGCTCCACGATCTAACAAAAACAGTAATATGGTCATCCATCTTACACACTTAAACATACATGCGGTTATATCCTTTAGAGCACTTTCTTTTCCTTTCTTTTTACAGTAGTAGTTATACATTTTGGGTTTTGTTACTCCTATATTTCTGGATTTAAGCCACATGAAAAAATTACATACTCTTTTAAAAATCAAGGATTGAAATAAATAGTGTGTTTGGCTTTTTCTCTATTAATTTGCAAAATTTTTATTTCTCCTTAACACTGCTTGAGATCTGATACATACCTAGTTATCCATCCTCAAACCTCCTTATCTACATACTTACCTACCATTCATCCATCCATCTATCTCCATATTAATCAAACTATAGCAGATGTGACAAATGCTCTTACAATAGTTAAAGGAAAGATTTATTTAGTTTCATCAGATCAAAGATGTCAGTCTATGACCAACTGGCTCCAAGGCCGCAACATCATGGCAAAAGATCACAGCAGAGCAGCACTGCTTACACCATGGTAACAGGATCACGGAGCTCAGGAGGCAAACACCCAGGAGCTGGTCACCCTCCAAAGACACATCCCCAGTGACCCTCCTCTTGCAACTTGATTCGATCTCTTAGAAGTATACTCAGCTGCGAACATCAGTGGATTAATCTGCTGATTAGCACTGTGCTCCCGTGATATAATCGCTTACACAGGAGAGTCTTAACAGGTCAACAATAGAAATCAACTGCCGAGAGGCCATCATTAGGGTTGGGAAACAGTGTGTGTGCAATATATGTTACAGCAGTATGAACTTATTAAATAATTGGCAAATGTTAAATAGCAGGATGCTCACACTATAGTTAGCCATAAATTATAGTAAGATGGATGACTTTAAGACCCAAATACTAAGGTGGTATATTTTGATTTAGCTCGAAGCTCCAAGCAAATGTTTTCTCATTTTCAAAAGATAATAACAAAGAAAGGTGAAATGGAGCTAGAAACCAAACAAGGAGAAATGTTTTGGTTTTGCCTTTTGTATTACATAAGCATAAGAATCTCAAACATTGCTGTTCCTTAGTAACAAGGTCAATCCATAAGAAATCAGCCTGTGTACTAGACAGTGAATTACCATCATGTTTATTTAAACAGAGCCAACTCAGGTTATGTATCTGTTGCTTTTCCACGACTTCAGAATGAACAATATGACAACTAACAATACACTACCAGAGAGGAGAGCACATGAACCAACTGTGTAATAGGGATCAAAGAAAAATTAAGCGAAAAAGAATAAAAGAAAGAGAGTTGATCCTCTTGAAAGATTGAACCATCCTATTATATATTAGCCAGGCAAGAATGCTAGGAAAGATTGTTCGAATTGATAATTTGTTGAACTTTCCACTTCTCTGATCACTGACCATTCAGTTAACATCTCTCATTCTGCCATGAAAACTCTGGAAAAGAAAACCTCTGCCATGTTTCTTTATCTGATCAATACAACATGTTCCATACCATGCCTGAATTAAAGGAGGTAATAATATATGTCAATGAAGAGGATGAAAGACTCACAAAATTATTATGTTTTTAGTCTTGGTATTGAATTTAAGGCCATGTGCATGCCACGTCACTACTCCTCCATTAAGACCTATTTAGCCCTAGGCCCCCATAAAGCCATAGATAGATAGATAGATATAGATAGATAGATAAGAGAGGGAGAGAGAGTGACAGAGAGAGACACAGAAAGTCAGAGAGAGACAGAGAGACAGAGACAGAGACAGAAAGACAGTCAGAGAGACAGAGAGAGAGACAGAGATGCTGGTTTAATCTCTGATGAAACCGGCATCAGCATTGCACATTTCTGCCTCACTTTCCTACATGAATGTATTGTAACATATTTTGTAATTCACTTTCATGCATTTGTGCTTTGATGAAATAAGGTGCTGGTATAAACTCACTCAAGATAATGTTTTAAGATCATATGATTACATTTAACAATACATTGTAAAAAAGTTTCCACAGTGTTCAATAACTCTTGACAGTGACTTAAAATGCAGCTCAACTTTAAAGCAAAGGTTTTTTTACACAGGCAGGAACCTGAAATAATCACATTACCAAACATTAACGGTATACAAACAAATAAACTAAAAATTACCGGATACTTTCTCAGTTTTTCACTTAGGTCTTTGAAGTTAAAAATATTCACCTATCCCTTTGTTGTACATAAAATAATAAGTTCTCACTTTGTATTGTTTTATTTAATTCATACAAGATATGCATAGTAAACACTCAAATTGATTACAAATATTTGAGTATATTTAGTTAACATGTTGAATGTAGTGTAGATTATAATTTTAAGAATTGTACAGTTTATTTCCACATTTATTTCTTTGAGCCTAGGTGCAGAACGTAAATTGCGTACATGAAAAAGAGAAAGAATGGCTAGTATAACATCTTGCAGCGTCAGATGTCAGGTTTACTAGATAGCTCCATTAAACTCAGTGTGGTGCATATTAAATGTCCCTCAAATGTATGACTTATGAAACAATTTAATTACATGTGTTTTTTCATGAAAATTTATCAAATAAAAGCAGTGATGAATCAGTTCTAAGTCTCTCATAATGAGGAATGAATGAGACTGAGGCCACTAACAAAATTTCATGGGTCTTTTGAAATTCTGCAGTCGTAACAAGGATTTTATTAAAATGTAATTGCTCAATATTTACAAGAGTATGTCAGATTGTTTTCAGATCATTAAATAGTAGAATTATATTTATATGCTGTATTTATATTTTACATTGTACTCTATTGCATTATAAAGTCATAGTGTGTAATACTTTTGAAGTATTTTTATGATCTTGACCTAGTTTTATTTCAGAAAATTTTGGTTTATAACAATTGTGTCTTAATATTATGTTATTATATGCCTTGAACATAATAAAGCAAAATTCACCATGCAGAAATCCTCAAACCATAGCATTCAACTATTTTTGAAGTGTAATTGGATTGATGTAAATGGCAAATTCAGTAGGAGGGATCACAGAGTGGGTGTGTATCACGCATAACTCAAAATAAATGCCTTTTTGAATGGAATAATTGGGCCTACCCTCTAATGAACTAGCAAGAGAAGGCAGAACTCATATCGAAGTCTACAAAGTACAGGTTGCCGTAAACAGTTCCAGCTGAACTCACTGAGGCCTTTTGACAAAGGAGACTTCAAGGGACTTTTAATGGGGGGAAGCAGATTGTCTTGGGAAATGTCTAAGTGGATTGCTGAGGTGATGAAAAGTATTTAGAGGGTGCTGCATGTTGTCCATTTACTTGGATAAACAGATTATGATCTAAATTGAGGGTCTCAGGCAATATGCTACCGGAAATGATAATTGTCCTTCAATATCTGAATATAATTTATTGAGACTGTTGCTAATAAATAGAAATATTTAAATAAAAAATCTGCAAATGGTATCTGATCTGGCAGTAAATCTATGCAAAAATCTTTATTTTAGTCATTTGTAGCAATGTTAATCCAAAACAATGTATGTTGCTTTACAATCTTTGATTATTATCCAAATATGACACATTTGTGAATGGAAGCAGAAATGAACTGTTTTCTCTTTTTGTAAGAATTCATAATTATACACTTAAACATAAATGTATTTATATTTATATGTTTTAGAGCACTTTCTTTTCCTCTCTTTTTTACAGTAGCGATTACACATTTTGGGTTTTATTACTCCTACATTTCTTATTACTTTTTACACTAGAGACACAATGCGATATTTATAATTATGATTCTTATTTATTTCATTGTTTTTGTTAGATTGTGGAGCAGAACTATTAATAGTCTCATTGTTTGAATGTGTACTTTGTATGTTTTAACTTTGTAACTTGAACAAATATTTCCAAGATGACAGTATGTAAGTTATCAAGTAACGATTTCTTAGTGTTTTTTGTTCTTTTCTTTTTTTCCTTGGAATTTTGTACTGTTGCTATGCTTTTTTCTGTTTTGGTTTGTTTTCTCTTTAAATAAAATTTTTTAAAAATGTTGAAGATCACTAGTCACTCCAGAGATGCAAATTAAAACAACATTGAGATACCATCTCACTCCAGAAAGATTGGCTATTATCAAGAAACCAACCAATAACAAATGCTAGAGGGCCTGTGGGGAAAAAGCAGCCCATATGCCCTATTGGTAGGAGTGTAGACTGGTGCAAACACTGTGGAAATAAGTGTGGAAATTCCTCAAAATCTAGGCCTATAGGTTCCATAAAAAAAATTTATAGTTACTCAAGTTCTTGTTGTAAGCTAAGAGATGTGTAAAGTCATATTACAAGAACAATATTTTTGCAAACATATTAACATGGTGTTCTACTGTGTGATATTTACTCAGAATACTACTGAGGGGTTATGTTAATTGTTCATGGCTGGCATCCATTCTGCTTGGTTGACTTCTGACTGCTATTGCTCAATATTTGAAACCATCCTTTCACCAAACCGTTATTAGGAAAAGGTAGGATATTCAGATGTGCTCAGTGAGGAATGTACAAAGGAAAATAAAGAAAACTTGAAAAATTCTACACTCAAGGTAATCCTAAACTCAAGGTAAGGGTAGGTACAACTAGTTTTTGGAAGTATGGCTTAGGAGTAAGCTGTATTAGGATTGGGGTATTTGGCAGAGTCTCTCTTGACTTAAAACAACCTGATGATATACTATAACTGTAGTGGTTGATTGACTGTGTCAATTTGAGACATTTAGAAACTTAACTAAATGAGTTTAGCAACTCTACACCCAAGGGTGTGGAAGAAGACCCACCCTAGGGTGGGTCATCACCTGGAGGTGTAAAAAGGAAGGAGGAAGGACACCTTCTTGCATGCTTCCTCATCTGACTCTGTGGCTGACCATCCTAAGCCAATCTTGTTTCTTTTACATCTGTATATGTCCTGTTATATCTGTTCTCTCTAGTAAAACCCTGACTAATACAATAAGAAACTTAATTCTCTCAAAACTTAATTTTCAATCATTAATCTTCTCTACTGTTGCCTCTTGCATCTATTAGCTCAGTGGAATGATTACATTAGTTAGTACTCAAACGTGCACTTCACAGATTATACTACAAAAATATGTCAGTTACAGAGTCCTTATGATTTAGGGTAGCAAAATGTTTGATTTTTATAGTATTATGTATAGAAAGTGGTTTATTTCATTATTTTTAGCATTTCCCTTGAGGTAGAAAAAGTGATGATTTTAAGACTAATATCAATCAGTTTCTACAAAGTAAACATGACCACAATACAGCCATACAGTTTCAGTTAAAAGCTATCATTAACATTCTGCAAGTGCCTAGCCCATTTTGCTATCCATATACACTGCAAAGGTACTAACTGCTCTGATTTCTATCACCCTTGGTTAATTTTACCTGTTTACAAATGTTCCGTAGATGATCCATTCCACATTTTCTTATTATGTGTTGTCTTTATATTCAACAAATATCTATCATAGCTATCACTGTCCTCACAAAACATTTACAGTTTTTTTGTTGTTGTTGTGTGATATTCTACTACACAACTGTATGATATTTTATTTATCCATTCTGTTGGTGGATGCGTGGGATCATGTTTATTTAATTTTTTCATTTTCTTTTTTATTTGTTTTGTTTTGTTGGAGACAGGGTCTCACTATGTATCTCAAGATGGTCTTAAACTTCCTAGGTAGCGCAGACTGACCTCAAACTCATGATGATCCCTCTGCCTCAGTCTCCCAAGTGCTGGGATTGCAGGCATGTGTCACCACACCCAACTCATTTAGTTTCAACATATGAAGCTGCTTACATTATTTTTGTGTTAGATTTTGGATATCAAACTGGGACGTCATGCATGCTGGCCTAGGTTCCTCCTACTTAGCCACAACCCCAGACCCCGATTTTTATTGATTTTGTAGTTTTTGGAGTTGCTTAGTTCGCTGTTTCCTCATGTCTTTTCCCTTCACTACCTTTCTACAATCTTTTTTTCATTTTTTCTTTTTTTTTCATTGTATCTGCCATACAACTTACAAAAAACCTTTTTTAAACATTAAAAAGTCATTAACATGCATTTACAATACACACTGATTATATTCATCAAAGGGAGTTTGTACATGTACATCAAACAGCTGAGTTATTTTTACTTTCCCTTCCTCCTGGTTTCACCTTCTATTATTAATAAGCATTTATAGGAACACATTTTGATGCTATGGGAATGTCCCATGAATTTTTCAGTGTCTGAATGAACAAATTTTAGTGTTATTTTTTTTGAAATATTTTGCTTGAATTACTATTATTAAGTTGCTAAATAGTGACATTTTATCAATTTACTACTTATCAAGAATTTCTTATTTATCATTCTATCCTAAGGAGAGTTGATTTACAAAGTTGTTATGGATTATCGTATTTATGGTTTATAACTTATTACTATGCTCATTTCCTTACCTATTCCTTCTACCTTGAACTGGCTGAAATTACAAGTAGTAATTCTGTCATCAGTTTAGAGGTAACAAAATTGTGCAATTTATCCTATTGTGGGCTTTTTAAAATCATGTTTCAAATCTGAACTGTACTTGCTTCATAGAAAAAAATTTTGAAGCTTCCTTTCAATAATTTCTATATTTTCATACTTGACAGAATTCTTAAGAGCCTACTAAGATGTGTGTGTGTGTGCCCGTCTTTATATAAATGTACTTTAAGAAATTGGCTCCCATAAATAAGGCAGCTCAACATTCCTAAGAGAACAAAATATTGAAGATAGAGGTCTAATTCAAAAGCAACAGGCTCCAACTCAAGAACAGACACCTATATGAGCAGGAAAATGTTCTGGTTCAAGGGTAGTTAGGCAGGAAGAGTTAATGGCTTGTTTTGAAGAGTTAGTACAGTTGTTTGTTTGTTTTTCTCTTTTCAGGTCTCCATTGCATGAAGTTCACGGACATGAGAAAAAGGACTTAGCTGTACTAATTCTACAGATTGAAATGTTGATTCTATCAAAAATGTTCTCAAAGAAGAACACAGAGTGATAAATATCTGTTAAATTTCTGGGCCAGTTCAGTTGTTGTTTAAAACTTCTATGATTATTTTGGAAAACGTGAAGATTCCTTCAAATCCAATTTCAATCCATTTGCAATTTTTTTTTTTTTGTTTATGTAGAGGTAGTGGGTTTACACTCAGAGAAATAGTTTGTAATTCCACTACAGAATTTGATCTGTTTGGAATTATTATTTAAGTATTGCTAACTCTGTGTCTGTAGCATATCCATGTCACCTAAATTTTATGAAGCCTAGAAAAGAAATTTGGAGGGGTGATCTTTTTGAGACAGAGTCTCACTATGCAGTTCAGGCTCTGAGCTCATTTTTTAGCCCACGCTGGTTTTGCATTTGCAATAGACTTCCTGCCTCAGCCTCCCTAGGGCTGGGATTACAGGAGTGCATCATTATGCTTGGTGAAAAAACAATGTTTTAAAAAACAGCTTTATTCATCTTTCCCTTCATTTTGTGTCTTATTTTTATTCTACTTTCTTTTACTTCATTTTTATTTGATTGTGAGTAGTACTTACATTCCTGAGTCATTTTTTAAGGAACAAAGAATATTAATCAATTATTTTTCCTCAGAATACTGATTGTGATGTTTCTCTTCCTTAATCATTGAACTGTTTTCTGTTTTGTTTTGTTTTAAGGAGAGTTTGATTGAACACAGGCCCTTATCACCTCAGCCTTTTTTTGCTTTCAAATATTTAAGACAGTCTCAGTGAGACACTAAGTTTGCCAGGCCAGGCTGCAACTTGAGATGTGTTATGCCAACTTCCCAGAGTAGCAAGCTGAGAGCCTGTGCCACCACACCAGGCTTGGTTGGTCTTATCTTTGCATTTTTCTTTTCTGTTTTCTTCATTTTTATTGTTTTTATTTTGTTCTTAGATTGAGCTAAAAATTTATTTCAACTATTTTACTGTTTCATTGATACAAAACTTTTATAGCTATTGGTCTTATTTATTTTCAAAAATTGTAAAATATTCTTCTCTCTCAAAGGCAAAAGTTACTTTTGTTCTGTTTTGTTTTCTTCGACATAAAATTAAAGCATTAAAACATAAAAAAACTTTTATAGATGAATTTATATTTGATCATTTTTTCTAAATAATTTAATCATATACAGATGTTTTTATTTTTATTATTCTGAAAAACTACAAATTTCAGCTGCTTTTTATGATTTATCCTAGATGTTTTGGACAATTTTTATAATTAATTCATTTCAATATTTTCATATGCTTTTATTTTAGATTTTTATTCTTTCATATATTCAATCAGTTGTAGTTTCACTTCTGCAAAAATTTTTTGTCTTTTATCCAGGTTGTACTTTAATATCTAGATTTTATACTTGTTAATAATGAGCTCAATTATTTTGAAAGTAAGTGTTCATAATTTAGATAATTGCCATTTAAGACACTGATATCTAATATCTGAAAAGTAAATGTAAACAAAAGTGGCAAATCACTTCTGCAAATTTTTTGACAATTTTGCTTCCTGGTTTTTATTTTTTGTTATCTGATGTCTGAATGTTATAGTATATCTTCATGTTCTGGTGTTAATATAATTTCTATGTAGAGTGTAATCTTTTTTCTGACTGGCAGATTAGATTTCTTTGCTAGATGGCTTCTCGTGTTAGGAAGGAAAAGTAATGATCCTGATGCATGTTCTGAGTGTTGCTGGTTTTTTTTTTTATGAGACACAAAGTGCTTCTACTATTTCTACACAGTCCAATTTATGTATTTTTGATATTGTCCTCCAATAATATTGTAGAAGCATGTGTAGTTCTGTTCGCTTTTGATTTTTACCTTTTAAAAGAATGATTTGGAAAATTTGAATTAAACAGTCATTATGCATTCCGCTCAGATACCATTAATGTATTTCACCGTGCATTGTATTAGTTTTTTTATCTTCCTGAAATTATCCTCATATTAAAAATAAGAGAAAAATTTTCACAATCTCTCAAGGCATGATATATGTTATTCATGTGAAAAATAGCATTTTATCTTCATTACACATCTATGATTCACGTGAGACTGAATCTTTGCTTTCAAACATTCTATATCAATTTATTCTGAATGAAATAAAATATATAATGCAAGAATAGGATATTTGTATTCATTCCTTATACAGTCATTGATATCTGGAGTGTGAAATTGAAGGCATAATCTGAAATTACCCACAGGCATGCAGATAATGATATATTTCAAAATTTCAGTGTTTGAATTGTTTTTGAAATATACTTTTTTACATTTCTGTACATTTTTACCTAAAGTAAGGAACTATTTGAGGAGTTGACTCAACGTCCCAGGAATCTCTGAGAAATTCAGCTTCTAGCAGCCATAAAACATGATAGAAGACTGCGCATGCTATCAAACATAAATAGAAAAGTGTAAATGAACCCTTGGAAAACACAAGGAGTGATCCATGGAGTATTCAAAGTAGGGAGATCAGTGTTTGTCACACTTATTAAGTTCAAAAAAAGCATGAGAGGGGAACTTTTTAATACAAACGTACTCTATAAATATACTTAGCCATTTACTCAATTTTATACTTTTACTTCACATATATTGTGTTTCAAACATTAAGATCAGCATTTTAGAACGAAACTTCATTCTCAAATTTTCAAGCTATTCAAAAATCTATAAAATTTTTACACATTGCAGATATTGGTTAAATTAACGTTAGAACACTGATAACTAGGTTATAAATTATAGTGTTGTATTTTGAATTCCTTGGGGAAAAAATTGATTATAGTCATAATTTTAATGGTTAAATTTCCCTGTTCTTAGAGTTTTAATTTAGAAAAGGGTTTTGTTTTGTTTTGATTTTTGGTGTGTGTGTCTGTATGTGTATGTGTGTGTTGTATGTGTTTATATAAAAGATTTCTGTTAAAAAGGAAAACAGAATATTTGTGATCAGTTTTTAAAAATTATTTCTCTGTTATGAATTAACAAAACTGCCAGTAAACTCTTTCATAAATTTCAATTTGGACATCATATCTTTAAAGAGTAAGATTTCATTACAAAAATTAATAAAACATAAAATAATAAATTATAATAATTTTATCATAATATGAATATGAATATAAAAGATAGAAAATGTGTTATCCATAAATTTACCATATAAGCATTATTATAAAGTCTATAAAACTGCATGATTTTTTGTTTTTATAGACATTTCAAAATTTTAATGGAATTCTACTGAGGTAATTATGTGTTATGAATATATTATCAAATATGTATCTGAAAAAGTTATTTTTCCTAAAAACTATTATGATTGAAATTAAGCTTGGTTACTCTAGTAGAATTTTAAATTTGTTTTGGTTTTATATAATATCTGAAAACTGAAAAAGGAACCGCTTCTCAGATTAACAAGGAAGTTTAGGATTCAAGGGGGGAATTTGCGATTCTTGAAGAATCCCCCCTTGATGTGGTCCCTGCCCAGTTACAGGAGTGAGACACCTATGGGGAATTAAATGTTCATTGTTATAATTTTCCACATACTATTTACTTGCTTTTCTGGTATAGTAAAATTGATTTACCCTTTTAAAAATAATCACAATCTCTTGCTTTTAATTTTAACAAGATTTCTTATACAAATGTATAACCAGTAAGAAACATTTTCTTTCTATTTATTCTTCTTTCTTAGCATCATTAAAAAATTCAACTATAATACTAAGTATCTTGATACCTCTCTGCTGTAGTTCTCTCTCTTCTCTCCCTCCCTCCCTCTCTCTCTCTCTCTCTCTCTCTGTCTCTCTCTCTCTCTGTCTCTCTCTCGTAAGCAATCTTTCTATGTGGCTTTAATACAGTTCCAAACTGGAGGTAAGGCATGGAAGAAATAGATTTGTTGTCATTTTGTTGATCTCTATGATCAGAATAGCTTCTTAAAGCTGCTGTCTTTTTCTTTCATGAGTTTTTATAATTGCATATGACATTGGTATAAAGTAAAACTATGACCAAAGTCCAAGCTTCATTTGTGGAAAATTATGAACTTGTATTCCTGAATACATAGAGCCTGAGTTTATAAATGCACTTCAGCAAATTCTTTTTAAGTAGAACATTTTTGATATAGTCCCAAAGGGGGCTAGACTCTTCTACCAGGTGAAAATGTATGTCAAGAGGCTCTGAAATAAGCTTACTCTTGCAATTGTTAAAATTTGAATGAGGGTTGAAATGAGGTGAACATAGTAATAGAGAAACAGAAAACTTGGAAAAGAACTGGCCTCCCTGGAGATTCCATATTGACTTTCCATAGGACTTAAAAACCTGATGGGTGTGCAATTACAAGAAAGGACCCTTAGGAAAAAAAACTCTCTTGTCCTAGCAGGGTTTATGTTTTGATGGATTTAACTGGGACAACTTCTAAATACAACGTGAAACTAGGTTGAAACTAATGAGTATTAGCCGTACTTTAGTTCTAATACTTCTAGTTCTAATTCATCCCTGGCATTTCTTAATTCTCCCATTTCATGTCAAAATATTAATAAAACAATAATAAAACAGTATGAGCAAATTTCCTTACAATCGAATCACACATTTTAAAAGTATCTTTGCTGTTATTACAGGAATTAATGGAGTTCATTTAATTCAAAGAAGAAACATAATAAATACAGAAATAAACCATGTCTAAATAATTGAATCCTTAACCACCCAGGAAATATTACAGATAATGTTCAAATGAAATGCATTTGTTAAAAGGTTAATAATCTGTGACACCACCACCTTGCTTCCACTTTTTTATGCTATCCTTGTGTAAAATTATAAAATTAATTAATTTTGTTTAGTGCCATTTTAGATTATGGATATCATGGCTCAGAATTACACTTATACTATGCATTTAACAAAACAAGTATGTGTGCACATTTTGTGTACTCATGAATGCATACATATATCTCACACACTTCTTAGAAAATGTTACATAGTTGTACTGCTTTATAAATATATATATATTTAATTCTCATTACCTTTATAAATATATAACTTATTTACCTATTCATAATTCTTCTTTGAAATACGCATTTTTCACGAATGATATTACATTCAAGTTCAACTAGATATCACCTTTTTATGGAAAATCATTATTTAGCTGGAGAGTTATGAACTATTTGAAGTTGTATTTTGACTCTTTTGCTAAAGAGACAGACTGTTCTGACTGAATGGTTTACCTTTGAAAACCTTCATTTCTACTGCCATAATACTCAAAATCAACATAACAAAGAGATCGTCTATGATTAATATATGTTCTAATTTTCATTGCTCCAAATGAAGTGTTTGGTTTTGTATGTCAGGCCATCAAATGGTATTTGTTTATGGATAGTTCTAAGCACTAACTTCGACATTCTTTAGGCTATTTGTCATGTATAATTCTCTTGATTTCTGTTTTACATTTAAAAAGTCTTCCTCTTAAATATAGTTTTTGAAACAAGTAAGTCACTCCTGTTTTCTTCAAAATAAATTTTTAAATAGTTTTGTTTTTATAACATCATTTCCTGCTGGGGGAATAGGTCAGCAACACGGTGTCTTAGATTGATTCTCTGTTCCCCTCAATGTAAATAAATAATTTCCTGGCAAATGTGAAGTGTAAATTTTAGACCAATGGCACAGGATAATTCTTACATTTGAAAGTCTATAATTGAACTAAAATAATTTGTTTAAATTAGGTTTTAAATATTTAAGTATTATAGAAAAATATTCCACTAAAAGTCAAATTCCCTACCAATACTTCTTCCAAGTTTTAAATTAACTAAAACAATTAGAAAAGACACAGATATATTTACAAATAAAAAAGAAACATTAACTAGATCAAAGAAAAAATATAACTTTTTTGAAATTACTGAGATAAATTTAGAATTGTAATATTTTATGTTTTGGAGAACGTGCATATGCACAAATAAGCTCCTTCAGGATAGGATTCAAGCTGAACATAACTCACTAATGTTTTCTGTGTGTCTTGTACACATACAATGAAGGTAATTTTGTGCAATATGTTTAGTGTTTCTGTATTTTGACTGTGATCTGTCATATGACATCATCTGTGAAACCTTTTTAGGAACTGAAGCACTTTCAGGTCTTCAAACATTTTGGAACTTTTACATTCTGTAAGGATACACAGTGTCTATAGTATCATATATACTTGTTATAGCTACTAAACCATGTCATGGAAGGAACATACACATAAATTAATGCAAAAACAAGTATGTGAAATCTATAAAAGAGATAAAGAATAAATCCTTTTGGATGAGAAAGATTATTTTTATACAGAAACTGTATCAGTCAGCGTTTACTAGGAGAAACAGATTTAGTGGAAGTATCTGAGGGACTAAAACATGGCAAGATTTTGCTTGATTTTTTGTCTATTTTTTAAACAGTCTTTGTGAAAAGTAACAAAATGTACAATAGATGTTGTGAAATAGGAAGAAATGGTTCAAAAGGAAAGAGGAACCAGGGAGGAGGAAGGGGGAAAGGAAGTAAGGGAAAAGAAAAGAAGAAGTACCAAATGGAAACAAAGCTTTGTAAATAAGCAGAAAAAGAGGAATTTAAGGGAGGGGAGGGGATTGAAAGAAAAATAGGGATTAAGATATAGCATGTACAAATTCCTTATGAGGAATATGATCATTATGTATATCTACAATGTACCAATAAATTTAATAACAAAAAGATTAAGTACAGCATAGTTTCTAGTCTCTAAAGCTTGTTTGAAGTAATATTATGTTTTGAAAAATATTCACCTCTGCATCTATTGAGCCATCATCGTGATTTAGGTCTGGAAAGTTTCAGGTATTCGGAGAGGTGTTTTTTAGATGACTGCATCATGCAGTGCTACAGTCACCACTGAGTTAATTCACTGATGACTTCATGGCTGAATATGTTGTTAGGAAACAGAGCCTGGTACAAGGTGGGCCGATAGAGGTGGACCTAGAAGGATATGTTCGTCACCTGGCTTCTTTTTCTGTCTGCTGCTTGACCGATATGGGCTGAGACTGAGCAGGTTTCCTTTGCTATACCTTCCCACTGTGTGGCTTTTGCCTTGGTACCATCCACCCATGGACTGAACCCACGGAAAGCGTGAGCTGAATAACTCTCTCCTCTAAATTGTGGATGCCAGAAATTCGGTCCCAGTAATGACAAAGTAACAATATAACCTTTTAAAACCAGTTGGGGCATTTGTAGGTGATCTGCAAGTATTTTTAAACCTTTATGGCAATGCAGACAGGATCTATTTGCCTGCCTGTGTTTTTCTTATTTCAGAATTGCATCCATTTTCTGCTGGTCCCTTCACATTACCTTGCACAGATGTGGTTGTGAATGACTCGCATTTGTTATCAAGGTGTTCCTCAGGTTAAATTCCAGGTATTGCAAGGCTCAGCTTGATATTTATAGTCTCAAAAGGCAGAAATCAGGGTGGCACCCTGTGTCTGCTTCTGAATCTGCCTAGGGAGGGACAGGCTTCCAAAACCATTTTGCCCTTTGGCTGAATTCAATTCCCTGCAGATATGGTGCTAAAGTCTCTATCTTCTTGTTGGCTTTCGGCAATGGCTCTTTGTTCTCAATGGATACCTCATTATGCTACTAGGGCTTCCATGCAGTAAAAATGGGTAGACAGTTTCTAGCTTTAATCTCTGCTATTCTTTACATCCACATGTTCTCTGTGCTCTCAATGGAGAAAACTATTGGCACTAAGGTCTGATGTGAATAGAATGGCTCCAACTTTTATCGATAGAGAATTAATTAGAAAACTACAGTAATCATTGTGAATTGCTTACAGAATTCTATAGATGGTCTATATATGGTATGAAGTGCATTTAGATCAATATTTTAAACTAAATATATTCTCTATTTCTTCCTCATACTCTCACAATCTATATGTCATGTATGTAACACACACTCTATACTATACATACATACACACAGATATATATATATATATATATATATATATATATACACATATACATATATATGTAATCTTCTACTGTTTGTAAAACGTTAATGCCTTTAGAGAAGTATTTCCTCAGAGACTACATATCAGCATTGAACATTTTGTTCCAAACATTACCTTTAAAAGCTGAATTAACTGATTGGCTAGCTGGAAGTTTGCCTGAAATTCTCACTACTCAATATAATGGCCAGATTTACTTAATCTTATGAAATTGTCTAATGTTGTCTATCTATATGATTTATGTCAGTAATTATTTCTAAATATTTTTTGGAAAAATACCCTCCTACGATTGTGGGTTCAGGGCTTTATTTAATCTGTCTCCAGCATCTTAGTTCACAACATTACATCACAGCAGGATGGGCTGCTCACTATGCTGCCTTCTGCACCTTTGGGCAAATCCAGCAAGAGTAACTTGTCCAGCTTCCTTGAAGTTAATTTTTGACGTATGTATCAGAGAGGTAACAAATTGGTGTTAAATCTCCGCTGAGACTGCACTGTGCTCTCTTCTTCTGGGCTTTAATGTGTACATCCTTGATGAAGGGAAACAACCATTAAAGAGAAAGTGCCTGATGCTTTTAATCACTACTCCAGAAAAGTTACCTCTCGCTGGCCATGCCTCACTTTGCAGGAACAAACCTGTTGCACTCAGCCAGTGCTTACCAACTATCATTCCAACAATTACGAGAGACACTATGAAAAGAATAAGTTCAACTTTGCTAAGTCTTATGAGTAGCCCTTGTGTAAGATTTCAGGTCTATGGTATGTGGGGTGGTACTTGACCTGGTCTGTTTTGTTCTCTTGAACCGGTCTGTATGTAAGTGTAACTTCTCCTTGCAATGCTGTCACTGCAAGCAGAACTCTTCATATTTCAGAACGTTTGTCATCTACACAACCACGTGCTTCATTGCAGTCAGATTCACTGAGGTCTTGAATGTATTCTTCAGTTTCTCCTAAAAAATCTCCCTGGGGAAAGAGATATACTTTTAAATAATCCAGGGATTAAATATATCTGAAAGGAATGGATAAAACTGGTCATATGAATCACAGAATTTTAAATACCAGCTATATCACAAGAAGATTTCAAATCAGGAGGAAAAGTCTCAGCACCACACAATTATCATTTCCATACAGAAAACAAATATTGATAATTTGTACTCTTACTAATTTACATAGTCCCCCAATAAAATGGGGCATGATTCAAAATTATAAACAAGAGGAAAAATAATGAAAGGACTTAAAATAATATTCATTCTATATTATTCCTAATTCAAAATGTATAATGTCACTTAAAACACTGAAGAAAACAACAATCGTAGGAAAATCAACACAAGTGAGAGATAAAGTAAGAAACCTCAGTGGTAGAGTAGAGAAAGAATGGAAAAACTAAAAAAAAATAGAGTGAAGGTACTAGCATACAATGAAAGTTTGGAATGGATATCTGCATTAGGAAATGAGCAACACACTATGGAAAAAAAGCTCATTAGAATTGAAAATGGGATTTTCTTAAAACAAATGTTTCTTGTCAGTAGATTTGCCATCTCACTGCAAACTATAGCAATTTGCTGTAGATTATCATTGTCTTATAAAGAACTAAGTTCAGAGTAACTCTTTTTTTGAAATCCTCAAACAATTTTTTCATTGCAGAAAATGTACAAAATTTTTAGACTGAACAGGGCAGGTTGAGGTAGCTAGCTATTAGAGTAGAAATTAATCTTGATATTTCTGTCATGATCAGAAGCATAATTTAGTCTTACCCTATAGTTATAGAAGCATTACATTTGTTTCAGAAACATTGCTTAGCTTAAAATCAGTCATATATTGTGTGACCTGAGAGTAAAGAGGGCACCAAAAAGTCCCTCTTACTCATTTTCTTTAATAACTAGAAAAGAACTGAAAAAGAACAAATTTTATAACATTATAATTTTATGTGCCTTTCATAATGTTGTATATGCCATTATTAAATAGTAATATTTGCTTTTAATAATAATTCTAAGTAGTTTGGAAGTGACTTTTGTGATACATATTACTGCCTTCATATCTGATTATTTTATGATTACTTTTTAGAAGAGATTCTATAAATGGAAAATACTTAGAAAATCTTAAAATATTACACATTTCACCATATTTTAAAACCAAACTTCAAAGAAAGAGGGTAGGTAAAGGCTATAGTCTTACAGATTAGACAAACAGGAAACTGAGGCCTGGCTAATATTCTACAGGAAAGTATAGAAGTAAAAATGAAATTCCATATAATTCAACCAATAAAATCAAGGTCCTCAAGAATTTTGAGATGATAATTGCATATACTAAATATTAGCACATCCTAAAAGCCTCAAAAACTACATTGAGAAATTGTTGGACAAACAGCACAATCAGAACTATATTCAGATAAAGTAAAAATTATCCCCTGATTTTCCTTACTGTACTCAATTCCATACATTCCAAATTAGTATAAAAATCCACAATGGAAAATTGTAGCTTCTACATCTATTTATCCTGCACATAGTGCTGCTCTTACAATGTGAGTTTTTATGTATATTAAATTACTTTCAGATTTGTATAAAGATTACCAAATTTGTGTGTTTGTGTGTATTTGATGTCTCCTCTAGACGACTCACTAACACCTATGTATTCATTTACACAAAAACTCCTTGGTCGGTGTTACAAAAGTACTCTTTTGTGAGTGATCTTGTGATTTACAATTAAAAATGAACTGAATGCTGGTTCTCAGAGCCATACACTGAGCAAGCATGCTCATAAAATTGTTAGAATGAGTTCTCATCTGCATTTTTGCCAGATCTGGCTCTGTGAAACTTTTGGCTCTTCTCACAAATCAAAATGACCCTCAGCATAAACATTTTGAGTTGACTGAGGACATGAGGCAGCCACAAAGCCAAACTAACAACACTGAGGAGAAAAGGACTCCCGGTGTTGCTTCAGAATGTAACCACAGCAGTGAGAAAGGCAGTCAAATGAGTTGCAAGGAGAAGCAGTATTCTGAGAGGCATTAATGACAATGTCTTTTATTGTACCTTTGTAATGGAAGCATTCATTGCATGTTCTGATAATACCTCCCATATATACTTTGTAAAGTAGAAGACTGATTTTTAATATAATAGGCCAATGTTCACAAGTCTTTCAGAAAAGATCAGAATTTTATCAAATCTGTATCTCCAAGTCCTTTTCAAAATTTTAAGTTTCATATCTGAAATTATTTGATGATAAAAGAGCCTGGGAGTCAGGGAGTCCTACTCATTCTCTCGTATCCAGAATAATTGCTATGTGTATTCACGATATAAAATTTAAAAATGTCTTTTACAACATTTTACTCTATTGTCATATTGTGTGCTTCCCTTAAATAGATTCTTAGGTATTTAGCATGTATTTTAACTAGACATACATGTCCATTAATATGCTTTTCTTTTTCTTTGCTTAGTAAATAATTTCTGAGCAATAATTACATGGGAAAACCAATATCAGTCTGTTCAAAAAATCCATGAATTGTTTAAAAAATACTGTCAATGCATTTTTCTTGAATTTTTCTTCTATAATATTAGTTTTGATTTACAGAAATTTAGTAAATGACCCCAATAATACATACTGTATTAAAGGATTACAGTTATAAACTATCATTTATGGAAATATTTTCCCTGTTGAAAAAATAAATAATCATCACATTACTATTATCTTCTCAGTATATCGTATCCTTCATATCTATCTATCTATATTTTTTTCTCATGTTTAAACTTTAGCTTGTCCATTTTTTCTGAATAGTAGTTCACCCTGTCATTGGGCAAACAATTCCTTGAAATGCAACATCTGTTCTTTAAACAATAGATAATTAAACCAAATGCCTACTTTTAAAGAAGATTTTAATAATTTAAACAAAAACAGCAAACACTCTCGGTGCTTTATGAACTGAAACATTGTTGGTGAGTGTTGACGCATATCTAAAAATTTCAAACATTTAATTAAGAGTAAAATAATATAACACACTGAAAAGATTTGACAACCCAAAATAAAATCATTAACTTTCTTGAAAGTATAATGCAATATCAGATATTTGGTATTGATGTATGAAATTAAAATGTCTTTATAATTAAAAATTTATTATTGGTGACATATAGGAGAATAACTACTGGAGTTAGTACATTTCTGTCATAGCCCAACTCTTCAGGCTAAAAATCCCTGCTCTCTTACAATTCAAGCTTTCAGTGGCTTGCTGCAGCTTTCAGCTTAAAATGCAACTTCAGTCAAGTATTATATAAACCCTTATCATCTGCATTTCCAGTGCATTTTAACAGGTCTTTTTTGCTATTTGTTTTCTGAAAAATGCTTTTTAAAAAGGAAAATACAATTAGCTGCATGAGCTCACCATTTTTTGATATATTTCCATGCCTTTTTTTAGTGGTTTGATTGGTAAAAACAAAATATGCAAATTATTTTTAAAAAAGTACTTAATCAGGGAAATTGAAATTAAAACAAAAAACAGAAACACTGAACATATTGTGAGAGCAGCAGTCATTACTAAATAAGGAAGTGCAGGAATTGTGTGGAATGATTGCTTTGGTGCCTGAACCACTAACCTAAGTACTCTAACAGAATGCTTGGATATCACAGAAAAAACCTTTTACATCTGCCTCTGACAAAGCCCAAATGACTTTGTGCTTCAGGAGAAATACTTCTATTCACAACTGTTGAATTTGGATAAAAATTTACTACTGAAGTTACCAAAGCGAGTTACCTGCTTGCCATGGAGTCTGGGAAACTTAGTTTTAGCTTTCAGAAACAGAAAAAAAAAGAAAAATTAAAAGTGGCTCCAAAATGCATAGACAACATGTTTCATACATTTATTTCCTCAGTTTATGTCACCTTAAACCCTTCTTGTAATAATGTAACTGTCATAGTAAGTATTGCTATAGTTGATTCCTTTGCAACATCCTTTGCGGATATCACCTGACAAACAGCTGACTTCAGTCCTTTAAGTCAGTACTCCTTCTTTGGTTCCTTTTACACTATTTGTGTAGAGCTTTATAATAGTAATAGCTTTTGCATAGATGCACATCTAATAGTAGAATGTGAAATTTATCAGTAGGCAAATTAATCTTCATGTAAAGGAGCTTATCTAATCTCTTGTCCAAGTTGGTCTCCCGACCAAGTTTGCTTATACATCAGAAATAGCACCAAAATCCTTTTTTCTAAATACAGTACAGCATAAATATAAAATAATAAGTAAGCCAAAAACCTTCACTTTCTACATTTTGGTGGTGTCCAACTGCAGATATTCAGTGTTGTGCCCTGTGTCTAGATGTCCCCCAAAGCCATGCTCACAGTGGAAGCTTTTTCAGATGTGACTGCATCTAGAGTGTGTGACTGATTCACACACTCTAGATGGATTAAGGTTGTGTGATAACTGATTAGGTTGGCAATGCCCTAATCCCAGCAACCAGAATACAACATAATACAGCACAAGGGACAGACAGAGGCCAGCCTTGTGTCTTCTCTTGCTTTTGTTACCTTGAGGGTGCCATGAACTGCTTTCTATGACATCGCTCTTCCATGCACCACCCTCTCGTGGAACCAGCCAGCCATGGTCTGAAACCTCTACAAACTGTGAGCTGAATAAATCTTTCCCTATTTATCTTTGGCTATCAGGCATTTTTGTCTGAGCAATGAGAAAAGTAATTAAGACACTCAGCATATGTTGAAGACTCCAAGAACTATGGTTCCTTGGATTACAGAAGAGTTTACTGCAACTCAAACTTTGTTCAATCATACTTTGGTGTCATGTGATTAATTGGTTCCTAGGTCTCTTACAGGTTCCCACATCTGCTGACCTTCAGTCTTATGTAGAAGATGGCAAAGTATGTGAAAATAAGCTGTGCATATTCTACTGCACACTTTAAATCATCCCTAGATTACTTATGATAGCTAATACTGTGTGTATGTTAAAAGGATCTGTGTTATATTGTCTTGTTTAGAAAATTTGAAAAAAGAAAAAGATGATCTTTTTCAATGCAGAGGACAATTTTCCCCCAAATATTTCTTAATCCTCAATTGGTTGAAATCACAAATGTAGAACCAATGTGCTTGCAGAGCCAAAAATACTTATTAAACTGTACTAAAGAAGACAAAGATATGGGTGATGTTATGGAACATTATTGAAACATTGACAGGGAAATTTAAAGCATTGGAGGAAAATAAAACTAACAGGTGGAATTGAGAGACTGGACTTCCAGGGAGTAGTATCTATTCCAAGAATTGCCGGGCCTGCAGCCATGGAGAACATTGCAATCAATGTGAAAACATTATTGTTTTTCATACTCTAGGAAGGTGTTGGATTTAAATTAGTTTAAATTTAGATAAAAAGATATTTTGCCAGAGTCAACCTGTGTCTCAGAGAAGTTAAAAGCAAAAACAAGCAAACAGACCAAAACCTATAGTTTACCTAGGATTAGGCACCACTCGGTAGAAATATTTCTGGTTGACTGGTTAATTAGTTACTCCTTATTCACATGATACTTTATTCTACAACAAACTTTGGTGCTATACTTGTTCTTCTGAATTTTATTTTTATGTAAGGGACACGGACTTTTCTGTCATAGTTTATTTCATATTTAAAGTAGATTTCAGGTTACTGTAGAATTATTAAAATTTTTAAAAGAAAAAATGGGTGTACTTATTTAATCATTTTCTTTGAGGTGTAAATTTTTGCACAAATAAATAAAACAGAACCATCTTAATTATATTTATACTTTCCATAAATTATTTTTGAGAGCTATAGTTTTTAAGAATATTTAAGTATTTAATAATGATTCATTGTCATCTTTTACTATGCCATACTGACATTTGACAATTTCATTTTGTGTTTTAAAGTAATTCTCAGCAGGACTCGCTTTTAAGGTTTCCTAGTTCACGAAGAAACAGAATAAGAAACATGTTCTTCAAAAATATTGAGGCAGAGAGACTATGAGTTTCTTCCTGTTAAATTAATCATCAGTGAATTAATTTCTGATAGCTATAGGAGGTCAAAAGAATCACAGGGAAATTAAAAATATTCACAGCTGGAAAAAAACTGTTAATTTCTTCCCCTTAGAAAATCATGGTTACATTTTTATCACAATCTTCCTATCATTTTAAGAATGGAAATTTCAGCAATAGCATCATTTGAATAGTACCTACAAATTTTTTGCTGGTAAAGAAATGGGTGAAATGCAAAAAAAAAAATTCATTTAGTCTCTTCCCCCTTTTTTTCGAGTGCCTTCTCTCTCATTTTTCTCAGTTGAACCTACTGTATTGATAAAATTTGTAAACTATAGAAATATTTCCATGGGAATAGAGTGCTTTAGGTAAGCCTAATCTCTAAAATACAATATTTCAGGAAACAAATTCCCGTTTCTGTTCATTATTAAAGTTGTCCAAGATCTTCAGTTTCGTGTTTCTCTTCTCACGACGTATTTTCTTCCTGGAAAGCTCATTCTCTTTCACGGCTTTGATTAGATTCTGCCTAAAGCTGTCTCTCAGATGCGTACTTTGGCTATGCCAACCTTCAGCATATACATTTAGCTGTTAACAGGATGTACTTATTTCAATGTCTCATAGAAACTTCAGTTTTGAAAAAGCCAATTCTCATGTATTGTTTCTTAATCTAATATCACTCCATAAATTAAATGAAGTAACAAACCAGTTTAATTTTTTGTTCTAAAGTATTCAAGACTTTGTTGGTCACACTGACAGTTCTCTCTCCTCCCTCACTTCCCAAATCTAAATTTACAGTAATTAATTGGTAGGCATTTAGATTAATGTTTACCTACAATTACCATTTACCAAACAGGTATAATCTCCAGGGGGCAGCATCTGTCCATTTCCGATTACTCTCCACTGTCACAAATAACTTCAAAATTGTAGTACTGTTTAAGTCACTACCCAGTTAAAAATTGTATAGCTTTGAAAGTAATACTTTTAAGATACATTATAAAATGCTTACAATACTCTGCATTGATTATTCTTGAACATATGGCTTAACATATAAAGAATATTTCTTGCCTCTCATATTATTGATTAGAAAATTTAGTTTCCCTTGTTTTCTCTGAAAGTGATGCTTTATACTACTTCTATTCAATTTCTATTTCCTAATAATTTATAATTTAGAATAAGTTTATCAACTGATATCAAATATATCCGTTAACATACATATGAGGCAAATGTGATATGACATTTTGAGACCTGTATAGATTGAAAAATATTTATATCAGGTAAAATACAACAGTTGCCTCAAAAATTATCAATTGTGGGCACCGCACTCAAATATTTTCTTCTACTTTTCTGGAAACATATTGTACACAGATGTCATCTGTCATTACTCTGTTGTACAGTAGTACACTGGAATATCTTTCTTTTATCTAAATAATTTAACAGCCATTGATCAATCTTCCTCAATATTTTCTTCCCCTTGTCTCTCTTCACACTTCACTCCATGCTCAACCACAATTCTGTGCTAAATTTCCACAAGATCCACTTTCTTAGCATCTGGCTAGGAGTGAGTTAATATGGTATTTGTGATTGTGACTTATTTCACTTAATGTAATGATCTCCATCTATTTCAATACATGTTGTTGCAAGTGACATAATGTCATACTTTTTATGGCTGAATAGTATTCCATTAGATAGATGTACTATGTTTTCCTTACCTAGGCATTTATTGATGGGCACCTAGGTTGTTACTACTTCTGGTTACCCTCATGTGCTGTGATCTAAAGAGCATGAATATCTGTTCAATATGCAGATTTCATTTCCTTTGGGTATGTTCCCAGTTGAGGGCTTGCTAGGTGCTATGATATTATTTCCTGTATTTTAATAGGAAATTTATTACTATTTTTATGACAGCTGTACTAACTTATTTTTGCATCAACAACTTACAAGGATATATTTTCTCCACAGTCTCTAGAGCACATATTAGTTTTGTTTTGTTGTATTTTTTTATATTGACCATTCTTACTGAAGTGAAGCAGTCTTGTGGCTTTTATTTGTTTTTCCTTAATAACAAGTGATGTTGGCCATTGTCTTATATTTCATATTGATCATTTGTATGCTTTCTTTTGAAAAAATGCTTGTTGCCTGTCTTTTATTGCTTTCTGTTGTTCTTCTTTGTCATTCAGCTTTTAGAGTTCCTTAAACAGTCTGATGTTAACTCTGTCAGATATTTCGCTGGCAAATATGTTCTGTTGTGTTGTAGCTGTCTTTTTACTGGTAATCATTATCCTATAATCATATCTCGCATAGAAATTTTTAGAAGTGTACTTTAAACAAAATATTCTCAGGAGAAATTTCTTTTTAACCACTGTTTGTACAAATTTATATCAGTCTCAGACTAATTTCCCCTGAGAAATTTACCATACTCCCCAAACTCCTGCATTTGTAATTCATTATGCTCATTTCAATTATACTTATGATATTTGTGGATCTTCATGTAACTTTGTCTTTTAGTCAATTCATGATCAATAAATTCTGTGATAATGGAATTTTCTATAACATGAATTGCCCAGCAGGGTATAATTTACTGCTCTATATCATGTGATTATTAAACCACTGACGTACTCACATAGTAAAACCAGAAAACCATCTGATTTTCCGTAATTTTATTTTAAGGACTTTAGACTAATTTTTTGAGTGAAGAATTCAAAAGGATGTTTGTTTGTTTGTTTGTTTGTTTGGAGACAGCATCTAACCTGTGGTTTAGGCTGGCGTGAACTCACCGGGCAGCCCTGGCTCAATCAGGGCTGCCTTCTGCTTCAGCCCCCTTTGTGCTGCAGTTACAGGTGAGTGCCACCACGCCCAGCTCGAATGTTTTTAAAGCCTCATCACCACACTGTGTATCAAAGCACTTACTTAAATTTATCAAATGTACAAATAGCCCTCTCTATGTACTCACAGCATTTGAAAGAATGTGTACATACAGACCCTCATCAGAAAAAAACATCTTCCCTGTAATGTATCAAGAATGCCATTAAAATTCGCTTAAAAGCCTTTTTAAATCATGATTTTTTATTCATTTGAACCTTCAAATATGACTAGTATTCTTTTACTTAATATTCCTATGCCTCCCTATCCTTTTCCTACTCCACCTAGAATCCTTGAAATCTGTTTGTGACTTAGATCATTCAGGAAGGCATTGTCTTGGTTCTGTCTTGGAGAGTTCTTTGGAGTGTCTACAGATAATATTTCTTTGAGTGCCTCCTGGAAGTATAAGCTAAGGTTTTTCTCTAATAAAAGGAAAGCATACTATTCGTACTATTGATAGAACCTCTAGCATACTTATGAAGTGTTTTATGTTAAAAAACGGGTCCTTTCAGAAATTAAGTGAATATATCAGACATTAGATGAGAAAAATAAATGGAAATAGTAAATGTTCATCATCACCTTTTTTGTGTTTGTGTCATATCACAAAACGTTAGAACTCAAAACATATGAATGTTGTTATTTTAACATTAAAATATTTTGAACCAAGTATATGAGGACATACATGCATTTGATAATATCAGAGATATTCTATTTGTGTTAGAAGAGTCTATTTTCCTGATCATCCTCACAATTATTGAAATAAAATATGCAGCCTCAAAACACAGCAGTTTATGAAGCACAAGTTGAAAATGCCGATTTGACAAATCAGTAAGAGGTAGTTAACATTCAAATGCTTTGCCCAAACCAGCGTGTTAGCACCAATCTAATATGAGCTGACATGCAATTCTCCTCAACCCTGTAATTTCATTTGTTTAACTTGGCTTATTTTCTTTCATATCTAATACTTCCTTGTACTAAAATAGCTTGTCTGTTCCTATTTATGAACACATTATTTCAAAAGCTAATCTTAAAGAAGTTAGATTTAGTGCTACCATATATGCAATCTTAAAATAAATCTATCTTATTTTTGTATATTGGTTAAGCCATTCTGGTTATTCACCTTTTGATTTGCTCAAACAGTCTTTTAAATATCATATGTATTGTAATTGTCTGGCAACCAATTTTTCTTCTTTTTCCAACCAACCTCAAATATGTACTTCACAAAAGTAAGTTCATTCTGTTTTGATGTCTGGAGATCCCAACCATCTAAAAAAGTTTCAGGTTTTGTGTTATTCAGGTTTTCATTGCAGGATGAAATGCTAGTTACGAATCAAATTTAAGGATGAAATATTTATTTTGACTCATAGGTTTTGATACTTCTCTCCATTGCTATCCGGCTACAGTGCTTTTAGTTTTCTGGAGAACCCTAATGGCAGAGATGGCACAGTGGAGAGCAAAGCTGCCCAACTCATGGTAGCCACGAATCACAGAAACAAGAAAATAACAGAGAAGAAATGTCCGTGGATCCTGTGTAATCCTCCACAATCTTCTCTTTCACATAGTTTCTACTCCTTTGTCCATCGCCTCCTAGGAACACCGCCACAGGATGATCTCATCGATGGATTAATCCACTGCTGAAGTCAACACCCTTGCCATCCAGCCACCTCTCAAGCCTACCTGAACACTACTATTTAGAGATCAACTCTTCCATACATGAGTCTTTGAGTGACACTTCATGTTTAAATAGGTTCCTATGTATTTACAAAGTAAGTAATTGTTAAGTGCTACTGAATATTCTCAGAGATAAAGATCTGGGAGAATAAAAGAGAGGGATTACATTAGCAATGAAAGCAGAGAGACGAATGGATGAAATAGTCTGCAATTTAGAAACAGATGCAGACACTCCATTTTCATGAAATGTCTGAATAAATTTCAATTTTAAATTACTCAAAGTAGTAAATTGAGAAAACTGAAGGGATAGTGATTCTTTTGAATAATAGGGGCTGCATGGTGATGGTATTCTGACTAATGAACAGGGTAAAATTACCTTATTCCCTAATGTAGAGGCAAACAAATTTCATATTGAATAGAAAAGGGAGCAATTTAAATGGTGAGAAATATAATAGCGGCTTCAGCAGGAAGTTCTTATTCTGCATCCTTTGATACCTAGGGGATAAGATGAAGATTCCAATTATGAAAGAACTGCATGCAAAGATTAGCAAATAAAGCAAAAATTTAGTTTATTAATGAAGTATATGCATGTTATTTATAAAAATCATATATAAAATTAATCAGTGTACATTCACTATAAGTCAAAGGAGAGAATGTCTTACTCATGTTTCTATGTTGAATGATAATGTGGTTTTTGCATTCTTATTTAGTACATATAAAACTTTGCTTCATACTAGTTTCTGGTTGATGATATAATACAATAAATACATTTTTCTTCTTAATTTCATTGTAGATTTTTATCTTATTTCATAATAAAAATATATCACATGAAATCTTTCAATTACATTGGACAGATAATTTTCACAGAAGCTTAAAAATGTAAATCTAGATCAAAGTTTGCAATATTAAAGGTCATTGTAAGCGTGCACATTGTACTGTATATATGGACTCTTGAGAATCATATGAATTTAAGGGAATTATTTTCAGCTGTTCACAGATAAGCTATTTAAGCAGATAAAGGTGATATTTTTCCAGCCATGTTCTCAGGAGTCCTGTTAATTTGATTTATGTCTTCCTGGGATTTTATTGCATCAATTTTCTTGAAAGACACTTTTGGGAATTGTCCTTCCCTCTGTGAACTAAGCTTCTCTCTCTGTGTAGCATGTTATTATAAACTTAACATGTTAAAATATCACTCATTTAGGTTGGAATTTCCATTCAGGAATCGAGGAAAATCTCGAATGCGTCATCTCCTTAGCATTTAATGCCTTAGGTTTCAAAATCAGGTTGTCTGAGGACTACATCATTATCCAGAATCTTCTCCCAGGCCCTTTACCATTCTTAGTAGAGTTTGTTTCCTGGTTGTGTTAGAATGACATCTTGATTCCTTAAACCCAAAAGCTGCTCTCAGACTAGCCACATGAACTCTGTAAAAAATGATATTTTATTTACTCGAAGTCAGTAGGACTGACTCTCCTTGATCACCTAAAAATGGATCTTAGATAAGACAAATTTCAGTGAAGTGTTTCAATCTCTTCTGAATAATACAACTCAATCTAGGCAGTGGTTTTGGGTCATATTCTTAGGTCCCACCCAGGAGGATGAGTCTGTGTGGTTTACACATACCAGTGGGTAGAAATCCTGGGGACAATGGGATCGTTCTGTGTACCATGCTCAACAGTGCCTTACGATTAGCATTGTGTTGCTACATCATTTATGCTTAGAGATTTTATACTAAGGAAAAAAAAAAGAAAACTTGTTACTGAGAAACTGAACAACTCATTTAAGAAGACACTAAAATTGGTGAGAAAATCTCAAAAAATGTAAATTACAACACGGCATTTGACTAAGCCTTTAAGGTAGTAAAGTACTTCAGAAACTGATAGTTTAACTGTCCTAAGGACTTTGGTTTGGGTAAGCAGAGTTTTAAAAATTTACTTTTATTTTCTTCAGTCAATGCATTAACACTGTTTTAGGGTTATATGAAGTCAGGATAGATATTAAATATATGATAATTACAATGAAAACAAAAACAAAAACAAAAACAAAAAAACCTTTTCAGTGCCTAAGGAGGTCATTAAAATAAAAATCTCAAAATCTTCTATGAGATTGTATGTAGCTGCATTTTTTTCTTAACAGACCTTATGATCTCAAGGTTATCTCTTGTTTCTGAAGCCAAAAAGTCATTGAATAAAAAACGGAAACTGTCTTTGAGTGTCTGGCTAAGGCTAGTAGACCTAACAATGATTTCTCTTGAATCCCCATTCATTTGAAAAAGATCACCCTATTTCCTCTTTATCTAGCTGCTATTTTGCTCCCTCTCTGGCTCTCTCTCTGTCTCTGTCTCTGTCTCTGTCTCTGTCTCTGTCTCTGTCTCTCTCTCTCTCTCTCTCACACACACACACACACACACAATTTTATTCCTTAAATATAACAAGAGTTTCTCATGTGACAGAAGCCATGTGAAATTTAAACTAGTGTGTTTCCCTTACTTTGCTCAACATTATGATCTCAGTTGCATCGTTACCCATGAATGCCAATATGTAGAATGGATGAAGAACTCAAACACTGATGAGGTGCACTGACACATTTAAAGGATGTCCTTCTAAAGCACAGATAACCACGATAAGCTTGGGTTCACCATGTTTGCACAGAGAGAAAGAAATGCTCAGCTTGCTTAAACAGCTCTTATATTTTAATTCCCTTTACCCAATTGCAACTTAATAGCATCTATAACATACTTAATTTTGTTTTAAAAAAAGAGTTTAAATTCTGCCAACCAAATTTAAAGCAAGTGTACATATTAAGTAACTTTTCTGATAAACATAGTGACTTTTTACATCCTTTATTTAAAATTTTATTGATAATACACAGCTATGTCTAGGACCAGAGATAGAGGCCTCTTGTTGGGAGCCAGTCCTAATGGGCATGCGCGCAAGATGGTGCCCGCACTCCGCCTATACCGCTCCCCCGCCCATCGTGTGCCCAAGATGGCGCCTACATCCTGCTTCCGGGTTCTTGCTCAGGTTGCAACCAGCACCAAATATGGCTACACACAATCTGCCCCGCGCTAATGGCCAATAGCTCGCCTCCACGTAGAA
>PVJX010000363.1:0-53790 GCA_004027295.1 Dolichotis patagonum | reverse complement strand
CAGCCGTCAAGGACGGACATGTGATGAGGTTGCTGCCCGGTCAATAAAGGAGCTTGCAGAAGTCCAGTGTTCGTGTGCTCTCTTCCGCGGGACGGAGTCGGCGCCGGACAGCCTCTAGCATAGAATTTTAAGATATTTATTTTCTGAAACACGGTAATTATTTCCCAGTATTGTTATTTTGATAATTTCTACATGATCAATCAATAGGCACCATACTATTTAGAAAAACATCACTTTGTTGATTCATTTCTAAAATACACCTATGTGCAGTTTATAATTTTATTCCTTTAACATAACCACTTCACTCAAAGGCACACACTTAGGAGATCGAGTGCTGTGCTCAGGAATTACTTGTCTGGTAGCATCCTGTGCATCATTCCATATGAAGCAAAACATGTTGTGATAGGGTATGCCAGGGTCTCAGTGCTTACATGCTATGCGAATGGCCTTTTCAGAACAGATGTTACAAAGTTGTTAACCATACAAAGAGAGGGATGCAATTCTGTCGTGTCCCAGGTCAGGCTGACTGTTTCTTGCTGATGGAAGCAGGAATATGATGAGCATTCAACTGTCTAGTCTCAATGTACATGAATAGAAGCAGAATCACAGTATATACAGTCTACTTTCATTTATTTTTCAGCTCCTTTCTGTGTCTCAGTGGATAATATTTTTTGTTATTATACTGAAGTGTTTCTCAAATAAATTTTCCCATAATCCCACAACATGTTTGCCACTGAAGGTCAAAACCTAATAAAGCCATAATAATTTCAAAATTTAATCCAGTATATTTCAGTAACCTGTATCCGAGTCTGACCGAAAAGAACCAGTTATTTTATAAGGCTTTTTCTTTATTTTGTTTTGGCAAACTTTCACTTTCAGTCTAGCTTTGGCATCAATATCTCTGCAATCAAGAAAAAAAACTACTGTGGATTTCAATGCACCATTGATTGCCATCACAACTTTCCTCTATAAGGGATGCAATGGCACTCTGTGACTTCTCAGAACTCTGCATAGAGTTATGCATGACTTTCTTCTCAACACATAACCCTGCTATGGAGCTGCATTTTTAATATATTCAGCAATAAGGAAAAATCTTGTTTATTGAAAATTTACCATGTTTTGGTTTTTATGATAAAGTTTGAAACCCCTGCATACTACTTACAATTTATGAATGTTTTTCAGTATAGTTAATATATTACATTTGAAAATACAGATTTTGTTAATTTTATGTGGATCTAAATAGTAACTTTGTATTATTTTCAGTATAGACATTTTCTGGAATTCATATTAAATGTACTTAAATGATCATAGAGTATAAGAAAAACTACCAATACTTTTTAAACATTAGACATTTTGGAGGAAGTAAATTCTCAGAAAAGAGGGAAATAAAAGTGGGTAAAGAAAAATAATCATATGATAATTTGAGAATCTTAATAATAAATTATGCTGCACATTGTTTCATAGAGAAAATAAAAACTGAGGTTTCAGTGCTTTGTAGAAGGCAGATACATGTGAACACTTTCTGAACATTTCATATGACTGATAATTCCTAAGGATAAATGAATAGGCCATATTTTCATAACAGCACAAAACTGAAGTAAAAATTAAGCATTAGGAAAGAGAAATTATATAGCAGATGTTTGTATGAATATTTAACTTTTATGAAGAATATATATGCTTTTCATGCAAACTTCATATGTATTCATTTCAAAATACAAATGAATAAATTTTTATCTAGAGGAAATTCAAGAAAGAATTATGTTAAATGATGAATAAATTAAGTGATCTTAAAAATTTTATCAAATATCACAAAATGCCAAATATTGGAAAACAAATAAAGCAAATATTTTATTTAGTGAGTGTTAGTCTTTTAACAGTATATATGAATATATGTGAAAAAATAAATCTATATCATTTTATTTTTAATTAAAAGGAAAACAAATATAAACCAATTATACGTAAAAAGTATTAATAGCACATACATATGTTATATGTGTCTATATAGCAAAGAATAGACTATGGAGGATTCACACTTAGATATATATATAATTATGTAAGAAGAGAATAGACACTGTTTGATATTTATACTAATCACAATTGATATTTTGACAATTACAAATGTGAACATATTCCATAAAAGATGTAGAACAAAAGACTACTTAAACAAATATACTGGAAATGATATTATCCAATGAAAGCTGAGTTGATACATCAGTTTTTGTATCTCCAACTAAGAGATAATTCACATATTATTTAAGATGTGCTAAGATTTTTAAAGCATATGATAAAATATCAATTTATATCATTTGTTAAACATTTTTCAAAAATGTACTTTGAATAAAGCTGTTGGAGTATTAAGATTCACAAATTGTAATATAAAATGCTTTTATTTGAATTTGGAATTATTTCTATTTTATACAAACAATTTTCAGGTGAGAACCTCAAATCATATGGGAATGTCAGCCCTCATTATAGTTACAGTTACTCTTCTATAATGTTTATTCCATGTCACTTGGTTACTTAAGTTCCTTCATGCATTACTTCCCTTATTTTTTGGAGGACTCTTGTGAAACAGATTATCTCAATTTACGAATTACATATGGAGCCTACTGAAGTTTGTAACTTTTCTAAGATCTCATAGCTGTGATGCAGTCAAGCCGGGTGGGAGGGCCTATTAGCAACGAGAGAATAGGAACTTCTCCACCTCTGCTTGGTGCTTGGTGCTTGGTGCTTGGTGAGACCAGAACAACAAAGCAGAAGCAACAACCAATGAGCCTGACTTCTTTAACAGGAATGACTCAGAATTTTCTGCAAAACAATGAATTTTTGTTAGAAACAGGACTCTCATCACCACTAAAGTAGAAAAATCGCCAATGTCATAAAGTAAGCACATTTTCTAATAATGTGGCAATTTATTTAATACTCTTCCTTGAAGTACCTGTTGCATAAAAAAAATAAAAAAGAAACATATCTATGTAAGGAAATATACAACTTAACCTGTTTAACAATTTTACATATATATATATGTATATATATTTATACATATATGTATATTAGCATGAAAACTACAGAAATTCAACAACATTAACAGTATGACAATATTACTAATAAGATGTGTTTGCAGTATTTATTGAGATAATAGTTGGTACAGATGAGGGTAGCATCAGCAATGCTACACACTATTCTAATTGCTGTACTGAAATTCACTCACTTTTCTCACAGTCACATTATTCTACATCCTGGGGGGTGGTACAGAAAAAAATACAAAAGTATTTTTCTCACCAAAATAGGATCCTTTAAAGAACTTTGAAAAGAACCAGTTAAAGGATTGGCTGTGTGTCTCTTGGATAGGCTGACATCAGTGAATGTAGGGGCTGGAGACGCGGCTGAGTGGCCAGTGCTGGCCTCCCATGTGGGAGGCGCTGGGCTCCACGTCCAGCACTGCGAAGACATAACAAAGCACAGCCTCACGCCCAGAGACTGAGCAGTAACTTGTCTAATTAAGCCTTAGGAGAAATGAAAGTTTATGCACAAGTTCAGAATATTTTTTCAGTAAAATTATCACAATAAATTCGAAAGTACAGCATATAAAATTATTCCTACAAAGAAATGCAAATTTTGAACAGCATTTTAAATAAGCATAAGAACAGATAAGGCCAATTACAGAATTTCCATAAATGATTTCAGTGTTGAGTAAGTGGCGGTATGTTCCTGAATTTTTTTTTAAAAAGTTATGAAGGTCAGTTTTTCTTAAATTGACTTATAAATTCTAACCAGATAAGGACAAATTTAGAGGACCTTCTCTAGCAAAGAAATAAAAGAATAGCTGAGAGAAAAGGAATAATAATAGCATACTGTTAGTTTTTCAATTTTAAAATTGCAGTATTATGCAGTACATAGTACTGATGTGCTCCACAATTCAGCAGAACTGAATCAACCTTCCAGATACACAAGGCAACATATTGAAGAACTAAGAGTATGATAGATATTTCACATCACTGATTTTTACATACAATAGTGTGTATTAGAGGGAGAACAATCTGCTAATAGGAAGAATTCATACAGAAAGAAGTCTTCTTCTTCTTCCTCTTCTTTTTTCTCCTTCTCTTCCTCCCCATCAGCCTGCTTCTCCTCTTCTTCATCTTGTGAACATGACATACATGGTCCTAAAGTGGTACAAACTATTCACTTCTGGATTCGTGCATTAATCATTTATTAATTTATTAAAGACTAATATTTACCTGCTATGTTACGTTCTTCTAGGAACAGACAAGCAAAGTCAATTACTTTCATATGTTGTTATATTCAACTGCTATGCATAGAAGCATTCCATAGTATAAGAAAAAGTTCATTTTTAATATAATACTAAATTTAAAAATTCCTTCTACTACTTCTACCTGAAATATAGTTAGTTCCTTTGCTAATATTGACTCGTCATATTTTTCTGACAGTAAACATATGCTGCCACACGTTTTCTAAGACTGAGTTTCCTTTCACAAGTGTAAGATTAAGAGAAAGGAAAAAGATTTTACACTGAAGTGAACAGTTTTGGTTCTCTTTTGACAGTAGTTTAAAAACAGTAGATTGTTCAAATCAGCGACGATTTCTCCTTTTAGCCCCAAAATTTTACTAGAAATTATTGTGAAAAAAATGGATTATTTTAACTGACTTAATATTAACATATCAAAAGTTCTGTAGAAAAAGTTATATAGAGTAAAATGTAAAATATTATTGTGAACTTAATATAAAATTTTAATTGTGAATTAAAGTGGGCATTAATTTTTTTCCTGATTTAGAATTGTTATGAGTAAAGCATCTGTAGCATTTGAACAAAAGTCTTTTTCTTAAGATATATTTTAAATTATCTTGGGTAAATAACAAAGACTGGAATTCTTGGAAAACAATGAAGATTTTGAAGATCAAAGTTTCCAGGGTTGAGGAAGTTCATATTTATGGTTTTCTATGTTTTATTATTTTGTTTAATCTGGAATATCTTTTCCTAATTCAACTTTATGAAGATTTACTTCTATGTATTTCAAAAAGAATTATTAAAGTTGTAGAAGTGCAGGTAAATATTTGATATATCATAACTAATTTTAATATATCATAGGTAACAGAGTTTTTGATTTTTATGCTATACATATGCTGCCTTTCCTAAATCAATTGTTCAGTGCATTTTTTCAATCATTGAATTTCCTTAGTACCTTTTACAAATAAGTAAGTAATTATTAAAGGAAAACAAATGAAAAATTACTTATGTTTTATTTGGCTAAAAATTTAAGATTTAACCAAATAAGCCACAAGAATAATTCAGTTAGGATTTCTGTCAAATAATTTTTACTAGTGTTTAAGTCTTTATTTTGGCCTAAGGGCCTATTCACATGAAATACTCCTGAGATTTGCTTTAAATTTACTGTTAAAGATAGTAGAATTAATTAATGAAAATGCCTATTATTTTTCATGTTGAGGATAATAATATAATGATATTCTTTAAAATTACTTTATTCCTAACAATTGCCTATAAATTAATTAATTAATTAATTAATTAATATATTGCTAATACTAAATATGGGAGATATAATTCTTAAAAATACACACAATACAGTGAAGTAAAGAGACAAATATTTAGTTACTAAATTTAAAAGTCCTTTTAAAAAGTTACAAAGCAGTAGAAGCACAATGCTATCTGTCTATCTATCTATCTAGTAAGGAAGCATATAGTTCTAAGTTACCTGGATATTTTGTCTACGACCACTCCATCCGGAGCCCACCTGGTCTCAAAAGCTAAGGAGAGTCCGGCCTGGTTAGTGCTTGGATGGGAGTCCACTTCTGCTCTGCCTTTCTCTTTCTTAGAAACGAAGCAAAAATTCCATTCGGCTGTTTTTTCGGTGTGCCGTCTTAAGAACTGTATGATATCTGGAAAACTTTGGTCATAAGAAAGACCAGGCCAAAAGTTTGCATGTCAAGGTGCCACTTAAGAGGAGTTTAAAACCTTTTAATTGCTACATTCAAACTTTGGGTGCTCCATTAGTGTCAGTGCGATGGGAAGCAGGGCTGATGGTATTCTTAACAAAAGGAGGGCAAGAGAGCCATCCGGGGGATGTGACAGATGAGTGCTTAGCAAATGCTTCACCAGCCAGGATGTTTTAGCACATGACACTCGTTGTCTGGCTAATTATGGGGTAGCTCAGAGGAGAGGTTTGTGCTGATCCTTGGGAACCACAGTCAGTGGAGAGCTAATTGTGGGGTCAGAATTGAACATGTGGAGGTGGTAGCTTGGTCCTGATTTATTAATATAGACAAGACCACAGTAAGAAGGGATCAATCGCGCTAGTTAGCACATAAATTACATCCTTGATTTGGCAAAGAAAAGAAAGAACATGGTTGTTGTATGTGTTCTAGATGAACAAACCTCTCATTAGTCTCTTGAATGACAAATTAATCCGGTTACTTCAAATTTATGTAAAAGAAATAGATGCTATGGTATGAAAGAATTATGTCCCTTTTTAAAAATACATATTTTGCATGATAAAGAAGCATCAAAAGCCTAGAGACATAAGTGCATTCTGAAAAATAACTCAGAAAAAATTACTTATTTCATTACCACAAATTAAAGTGTCCTATGTTCTTTAAATGCATAATTATTTTAGTATTGTAACAATGTTATAATACTTGAATTATAGATGGAAAAACACTTTCTTAGAGATATGTATTGTATGTTTTTCTTTAAGAAGCTATTAAATATAAGATTCAAGAAAAACATAGCATGTTACAGAGAGTTTATCAACTATGGGTATTACATACGTGTTCACACCCTTAGTGAAATAGTGCAGGAAAAGAGAAAGCGAGACAGAGAAGGGTAGCTGTGCTTCCAGACTCCGCTGAGAAACTGATAGAACCAAGAACATTTTTAACGAAAAAGAAGGATGAGAAAAATGGCCTTCTAAGGAATGAGGGTAGCATATTTAATTTTAAAAATTTTAACAGAGTGTCATCATTAGATGAATTTAGCAGTTGCTAAAGAGACTCCAGTAAGAATAAGTAGAAGAAAATACATACACTGGGAACATTTTCAAATCATTTGGCTCCTAAAAGAAGATGCCGCCGCTGGGGATTTAGCTCAGCGCCCTAAGCGCCTGCCTGGCAAGCGTGAGGTCATGAGTTCAATCCCCGGTACCAAAAAACAAAACAAAAAAAAAAAAAAAAAGAGAAGATGCTGCCTCTTTGGATGGTCATGAATTGTGTCACACAATAAATATATAAATAAATAAATAACCAAAAACAGAGATATTTTCATTTTTCAATTTAAGCACATTAAGATTGCAGTCAGATCCTTTATGTCATGTTTAATCTCAGCATGTTTCGCTGTAGTGAGTGACAGGTGGACCCATATGATCTGAACCCGCACAGTGCGTGAAGAGCTGATCTCACGACCCACTCAGACTTTATTTCAGTCCTCTTCGAATACTGTTTTGCCAAGTGTTTTCCATTTTATATATGGAATTGCAAGGGTTTTTTTTCACAATAGTTCTATACCTAAAAATTTTACAAAAACTACAGAACACTTAGTTATTGTATAGCACAACCAAGTGAATACCATATAATTAACATTAATTCATTATATAATTTCAAATAATTAGAAAATAGTAATTGGTACTCACTGTAATGAAGTGATATAATTTTGAGGTCATGGATATGGTGATTACTATCAATTAATCACTATTCAATGTATGGATGAATTAACATACGATATTGTAAAAATATTATGCATCAATCAAAAATAAATTTCTAAAGCTATAATTCACAGGCAAACTTCTAAGTATTACAGTCTACAAACCTATTATTTTATAATTGTAGTCAAGATTAAAAACACTATGGGAACAACCAAGAAGAATAAATAAAATCCACAGAACATTGATTCTTAGAATTTTATTGGGAGCTCAAGAGAGAATCATGAGGCAGGGGGTGTAGATCGGGGTAGACTGCTGGTGCGGCATACTGAGCGTCCCTCTTTCCACGCCCAGCACTGAAAAACAAAGTCTATCTGGAACTGGTCATCTTCTACCAAATGTTTCTATTCTAAAATCACAGACTGTCCATTATCTATACTTCTACCTTTGAACATTTCTTCCCACTCTATTACAATACAAAAATTGGAACAATATTAGTAATTTGATCTTCAAATCTGTGAGTTACCCCTAGGAATTGCAGTTGGCCCACTTGTGCATGATTGGTTCCATATTGACATACAAAATCTAAATATTTTAACACCCTGTTCAAAACCTTTCTACTTTAGCAAATTTAGAAAAGTTTTCTTATGTTCAAATAAATAATGTTACATGTAATGATAAAACCACTTATAAAAAGTGTGAGGAATGCTACTTACCACATATGTTTACAAATGTTTGCAAATCTAGAAATCTATAATTGTGCAAAGTGGATTTGAAGATGAATTAGTCAAAAGTTATAACCATGTTAGTTCTTAAATTTTTCTTTATTCCAAAAATATTAACAATGTGATTATTTACTATTAAAAAGTGAATTGTGTTTCCCCAAATTCATATGTTGAAAGTTTTACACCCACTGTGACCATTTAGGGGAACTGGATATTCAGGGGATCATTACAGTTCAACCAGCTGCTAAACATGGAACCAGAAGCCGAAATGATCGTGTCTCTATAGGAAGAGACACCAAGAATGTTTATGTGCACCAGAAGGTTGGTGTGCAGGTACTGCAAGAAGACAACTCAACCTGCTAACTCATTGGTTCTGTACTTTTAGCACCCAGAACTGTGAGAAATAAGTTTCTGTAGTTAATCCTATCCAGCCTGTGGAATTTTGTTAGACCAGACTCAAAAAGCTAATATACCTACATAACACAAGGTCGTTGACTCTTCAGTCATGGAAAATTACAGTCTGAAATTTTTCAGCTTGACTAAGAAGCTGGTAAATGAATGAGGCAGAGGCAAAGGTCTGAGAATCTATTGTCAGTGTCAGAGAACTGGCCCAAATGCATGTGCGTTGATCTCACTTTAAGTCAAGGACGTGGGAAAGTCAAGGACGTGTGAAGCAGTCTAAATTCATAGAGCTGCTACATCAAATCCATTTGCTAAAAACCTCAGTGAATTTAGGAAAATATCTATTTGAACAAGGACAACTCAGAGTTGACTCCACTGATAGCACTAACTTACTATAGTTAATACTAAACGAGCAAGGAAAAAATTTATCATAAATTTTTAGAACTGGTTCTTAAGTTTTCTTAAATCTGAAGAGAATTGAAGCATATCTATGATGCTTCACAATATATTTTTATCTATATTGCATATGTATACATATATGTATATATGTTGCTGTTTTTAATTTATATGAAATAATAACCTGAAATTTGTTGAAAACATAATTTTACATTGTATTTAACGTTTATTTATACCTAATAGTTAAATTTTATTCTATGACTGGTTTAAAAAATATTGGCCAGCTAAGCTGCAAACCCATTATTAATTAAGCACTGTAATAATCATTCAAAATGCTGTTTATAAATGAAAATAGGATTATTAGCCAGGATCACAATACTTTATTTTTCCTTGAATTTAAAATGTCATTTATTTATGGAATATGATATGTCTTCAAGACTGTTTTGCTAATATATTTAACAAAAATGTGTTTTTAAGTTTGTATGCCATTTACAGAAATGATAGATATACATGTAGAGACTCATGCGTGTGTAGAGCTTATAAACAGTTTACAAGACCCAACTATATAACACATGTTGCAATGAACAACTACTTTGAAGAAAAAGAGACACTACAATACCCAGTGCTGATTCCATAATGTCATGATGTGAAGACCAGCAAAACTATCACTTTTTGTTCAAAGTGATCTTAGCTTGCTTTGCTTGTTTAAGTTCAACACACATTAAGGTATGGACAGCTGTTTCGAGGAGAATGAGAGACACTATGACAGCCATTCTTGGCTTCCCTAATGTCTGGTCTTGAGGACCTGAAATGCCCTCCTCGTCCTGCTCAGATCAATTCCATACTAGGTTGTTTCATGTGAATTCCCTGTATGTGACAATATGGACAACTATTTGGAAGAAAACAAGAGTCAATATGATAGACAATGAATATCTCCGATTGTCTAGTTTTGAAATTTTTGTCTCTTACACTGCTTTCTTGTGATCCGGTTTGCTCTGTTTTGTTGTGTTTAATTTTACCCTTTTGATATAATTGCATGTATATTTGAGTAGGTAAGATGAATGACCATATTGCTGTTTTTTGTCAGATCGTGGAGCAGAACTGTTAACAGTCTTACTGTTTGAATGTCTACTTTACATGTTTTAACTTTGTAATTTGAACAACTATTTCCAAGAAGTCAGTATGTAATTTGTCAAGTAATAATTTCTTAGGTATTTTTTGTTATTGTTCTTTTCCTTTTTTCCTTGGAATACTGTATTGTTGCTACCCTTTATTCTGTTTTGTTTTGTTTAATTTTGTTTTTTTTCTCTTTAAATAAAATTATTTAAAAAAAAGTTTGTATGCCATTTAGAGTCTCTATATGTCTATGTGATTGTAAAAGCATTGTTTGGTCATAAACTCATGTCAAGTAATGAAGGAGAATTTGTTCATTATCGGGTGTGTGACTATCAAAAATCTTCTGAAAAGACTATTTTAAATTCTATTTAAAGTTATTAATAATGAAAGATACTTTAAAAAATCTGGTCTTGTCCTTCAGAAATACATTTTCCATGATATTATGCAACATTATAGTAATGAAATTACATCTTTCATCACAAAAAGCATTTCTAGTGTGAGCCTATGCTATACATTCTAAGCCGTAGGTGGAAATTTACCAAGTCCCCAGGTGTGTCACTACCACCAGGAGGTCTTTAAACATCTACACATCTCTAAAGCAAAGGCAACACCAGTATTCCGCTGGGCTGGGAATTAGTCTGATAATCAGGTGACGCGTACCAGATGGCAGGATGCATTGTAGACATTTTGCCAATTATATTTCTAGGCAGATATACCCTAGGGCCTCTCGAGAATATTCGTATGAGAGATTAGTATCCTCTAGTGTTTCAGAAACACATTTTGATGAAAAAAAAGTCACTATAGGGTAGGTGAGTTATCCTAAGTGAAACTTTTGGTTATATATTTCTGATGAATTTTAGAAGCTCTAGATTGCGCAAAGTCCTTGGAGAGTCCGTTTCATTGAATCATGTTTTTATTGCTGGATGAAACAAAGCCCTAAATCCCAACCTGAAACTCCCCGCACTGTAGCTCCCCTCTGAATTTGGTATTTTATGTAGTGCCTGAATGAGTTCTTCCTCACATAAATAGTTCTTTGACTTTTCCAAAAAAATTTCTCATTCTACGATTAGTGAGATTTTTGAGTCTGTGTTTTATGTGGAAAAGACACCATAAAATGATACAAAAAACAAAGAAAATAAAGATCCTTCTGGTCAGAATTTATTATCTAAATTATACTGTGAAATCATTCAAAGTGTAATAATTTTGGAAATGTAAAAGAGTAAATAATCTTAAAAATTACAGAAATTTAATCCAATTTTTTTCCTTTAGTTGTCTTTAGTTTTATTTTTGCTTAGTGCTCAGGTTCAAACTCAAGGCCTTATGCATGTTAAACAATCAATTTGCTGCCTAGATAAAAGTATGGTCTCTAGTCATAGCTTCTTTAGTATTCCTTACCAGGTCATTTTCTTATACTTGAGATAGTTTGATGTTAAGTGAAAAACTTTATAATACGAATTAATGTACTTAATGAATTTTACTAGTAATGAATTTTACTAGTATTTACTCTATTATGAATTTAATTCATCATATAAAAAACAAGGGAGAAAAAAATATTAAAGGTCTACAAATCAAGGCAGACCAGTTGAATTAGTAAAAAAGGTAGATTTAAAATAAAGTTCAATACATAAAAAAATCTAGAAATGTACCATTAGTAACATAGATATAAGAGCTACTTAGACACAAATTAATCTACTAGTGTTTATGTGATTCCCATACTGGAAATCAGTTTAAAGTATATTTATATGATAATAAATGAAGATATGTATGAATAAAAGGCAATTTTATCCGTAAAGACAAATTTATCTTCCAGAATGGATATCTTCTTTAATAATCAAGAGTTTATGCTGAAAATGTAGGCATTTATGTAGGAAACAAATTGGCTGATATATATTTTAAGATGAAATTTGATATCAGCTACTAAAGGTGAGATACAGTAGAAATATACTTAAAAGAAGAAAGTTTGGATATGTTGGTGATGTTAGGTTCACTACTTTTCTTGTTGGTACTTTTCTACGAACCACAGATGTGGAGACAGGCAAATGTCAAATGCATATGGAGGCAAATATTAAAATATTACAGCGATGTGTTGGAAACTGTGGAACATGAGAATTGTTGATCAACTGTTAGCTAGAAGAGAGGCATTGAAGAGATTTTCTTCCAGAGTTTCCAGAGGAAACCAATCTTAGCCACAATCTTCATTTCAGTTTTCCTTTCTCCAGAAGTATAGAGAAAAAAATAAACTTTCTACTTTAAACCACTGAGTTTTTGGATATTTTCTTTAGGAAACAAATACCAACCTAGACCTGGTTTTATTAACTTATTCAATTTAAAATTTAACAAAAGCATGAATGTCTAGAAACATAAGATTCCATCTAACATTATCCTTGATCAGAGGCTGAAGTTTCCATGGCAACTAATTTTTAAAAAGCCCAGCTTCCTGCCATACATGGATAACATTCTGTGAATTGTAATCACATGGAAAATATGCTTGAGTACATTGCATTCTGGAGTCCTATTCAACTCTGAAGAATTTGATCCTGAGGAGAATTTCATTGACTTACCAACTGAATTTCAATATCTTTAGAGGTTTTCACGTATCTATTATCAGTGAGAGTTACCTGGTTAAACAGTAAAATAAGGTGCCATGGTTGTTACTTCCATGTTTGTTATATTAAACCAAAAATCAGTATTTTTTTAAAGGTGAAACCGAGAATAAACCAATACCATGGAAAAAGAAAGAGAAACTTTGCTGTCTGCCTATCCCCACCCACAGCCTATCTCAGATAGCATTGATGAACAAGGAAATATCTCCTTGATACTCTCTGGTCTTCTATACAGGAAAAGGAGCGAGCACATCTAAGTTTCAGAAAAGAAAGAAAGTATTCTTACAGTAAGGGGAGTGTAGGTCTGCGGAAAGGTCCAACGAATAGCTGTGTGTGTGATTACAGTACTCGCAGGGTCCTAGTGAGTAAGCCTGTCCGAAATCGGCCTGTGTGTCTATATTCTCAGCAACTTCTGAAATTGGAATTAATGGCCTAGTTAGGTAACAACTACTTCAGAGATTCCTTAACATTGCTTATCTTCATTCTCAATTCTAGTGTGGCTCCTAGTTGAAAAAAAATAAACTTGAGGAAAATAAAGAACAGTAGGTGATATAACTTTTGATTGATTAGGTTAACTATAAAATTAATGCCCGAACATATGATTTAACTTTATGTAACAATATTCATTGTTAAAATTTAACGGTAGTGCTCGCGTTGGCGGCACATAAACTAAAATCTAATGGTAAGTCTCTGTTGCACTTGCTATGCGCCACAAACACTGACTTATCATTCTGAAAAATCTTGCATGATGAGTATTACGTGAATTTTGAATGTATGAAAAAATATAGCTCATAAGTCATTGCTTCTTAGCTAAAATCAAATGTATAGATTTTAAGTGCAAAGTTATGTATTTGGCTCAAAATGTAGTGTCTTTTTTATTTGCTCTGTTATAATGGTTCTATTAAAAGCAATATAATTAATAATTAGCAAAAGTTTGAATTGGAATTTATTTTTTTTCGTCTGAAATTACCATCCTACTATATTGACTGACCACTTTGTCAGCTAAACACATTAACAATAATAATACTTTCTTACAGCAAATAAAACCAGAACCTAGCTTTGAATAAAGTGGAGAATCTCATTTGCATGAATACTTATGTAATAATGACATAAGCCCTGTTCTCTAATTTCCTTTGTTAATGATATGGCATGTTAGTATGAATTATTTTTACAATCCATGGTTACATGAAACTAGTTTAATGACAGACATCAGCCTGAAACCTCACAGAAACTATAATTGCATCTTAACTTTCTGCTTTTGTAATTAAAATAAGTTTTGTACTCATTCCAAAAATACATCGAATTTGACATGAGACCTCTACTATTCTTCACAAAGAATTTATGAACTGGAAATTGTGCTGACCTAATTATAAAACATAAAAAAGTCTTTAATAAATACACAATTATGACTGTAGTCCAAATTTCTAAACGTATTTCCCATAGTATCATTTTAATTACCTCATTTTGCATTCAATATCGTAAGAGAAAATCAATGGCAAATAAATAATTCTTTGTCACTGAATTATACAAATTATATATAAGAAGTACTAACAAGACTTTTTTCTGGTGCTAGTACCCCCAGAGGGCAACTTTGTATACTTTCAAGTATCTATATTCTTGTACAATGTTAAATCTCAGAATAATAGTCTTGACTCATTACAAGCTTCCAATTTCTTTAATTTTTAAAACTTTATAACAATATAAAATATAAGACATTTTCTAAATGAGACTTACAGCATTTTTGCGGTAAGGGTTTATAGCATTCCCTTTAAAACAGTAAAGTGTGATTTTAGGAAATGAAATATTAGTTTAGTAGATTATTTAGTCTCGCATAACCCTACTTTTACCAACAAGTCTAATAAAAAATTTATCACTGGAAATATGTGCTTCATGCAAATGAGATGAAATTTTGAGGGAATGGGAATATCTTGTTGGACTAAGGTACTGGACTAAAAATAATTTGAAAAGAAAAATTAATATTTCACATTTATCAATAAATGTCACTGAAATCTGACCAAACAGTCCTACTTTTCTTTTTGATTCTGTTATGTTGAGCACAGCATCCAATTACTCTATTACTTCATTCCACGGTTTTCTCAAGAGTGGAACAAACAGTAAAATTTGTGAATGAAGGGATGAGAAAAATTGCAGTAAAAGTATTCAGAGACTTCCTTAAAAGACATAAAGGAAAACTATGTTCAATCTGATTTTAAAAAAAGTGAAATAATACCAGCTCTGTGTCCATTTCCCTTCAACTGGGTTGTGGGTCCAAAGTGATAGGTGTCTCTTGTCCAATAAGAGTTTATTACCTCACAATGTAATGGTTTCTGTTAGAAAATGCATCCATGGCTCATTACTCTGAGTATCATTTGTTGATTCATGTTTTACACTTAAGAAAATGAAAACTCATTAAAAGGCTTACATTTGAACATCACCAGTTAGGGAATTTTTAGTTGGATTATGCCTAGAATAGTGTAACCGATTAAATCAGCAAAGCCAGATAAATTTCTTCTATAAAAGCAATGAAAAAATATTTACCAGAGTGCCTGCATTTATTTCATGTGTTACTCTATAATACATATAGATGCTTCATGTAATCATTTTTAAAATTCAACTAATGTGAAGAAAAATAATGAAGGGTAGCATTAAAATTACCATATTTGGCAATTATTAAATTTGAAATAATCAATCTGTTTTGTGATGTTTGAAACTGTCAGAATAAAAAATGTGGGAAATTAATAATGGTAGGTCTTTTGGTGTGTGTTGTTTCAGCTGGATCATGGATTACATAAAGATGATACATTGTGAAGTTCAGAAAACTGAACAAGTAATATGCTTGTCTTTGCTCAAATAAAAAATTATTTATAATATGTAGATCATTGTTTTAAAATGGAAACTAAGTTTCAATACATATAATTTTAATGGAGAAATCCTGGCTTTACTTTTGGTTGTATTTAGGGAACTGATAGGTTTCATTTTCCTTCCACAAGACTTGATTGTACTCTTTCAGTGCTATAACCTGTTTCAATAAATATGCTCTGTAGAAATGTTGCTTCAGAAGAGAAGCCAGAAGCAATAAATGGTGAGTTCAGCACTAAGTTGATAGCTAGCGGAGAGTAAAATCATCTGCCATTATACATCCTTGCTGCTCATTCTGATGAACATCAACAAAGAATTATTCTATCAAATGTAACTGATCTTAGGGCACAAAATTTGAAGTTTATCAGAATTGTCATAAATTTATACATCAGCTTTCCAATGGCCAATGCCAATATCATCTATTTTGGCTATATTTCTAGAATATCACCCATTCTCACAGTATAAATTGTTTGAAGAATAATTTTCTTTTCGTTGTTTTGCACCAGCTTGTCTTCTGACTTCCGTGTAAGTCAGGGTTTGTTATTGGACAGGCTGAAAGAAGAATCTACATTTTTTTTTCTTTCATTGATTGCAATCTTTGAGATGCTAGCATTAAAAATCATATTATAAGAGCCATGTAATGGCATCACATGGGGATGAGCTCTCAATTTGTAGAGAACATATTGTATGACTTAGTACCCAAATGATTCTAAGAACACCATTACATTGACACTGAGTATTAGATTCATGTGCACATCATGATATATCACACTACACTAATATCCTCTAGGTGGACTTTAGCCACAGCACAAGTAATGTGTCAGAAGATTTTAAGCAGCTATCAGAAAATGGGTGACTACAAGGAGCTGTAGGAAACACGATATGCTCATCGATGAGCTCATTTAATCCGTCTACACAGCACCATACCTGTCTAAGATGTAACTGCATTGGTAGATGAGTGAATTGCGGAGACAAATGAGTTTGGTGTCTTAGATGAAGGTTGTCAAAATACAGTCTATGGACCCAATCTGGCCTTCTATGTTTTTATCAAATGAGTATCTATGGACGTCAGTCGCAGTCAGACACCTGTGTATTTTCTATGGATACTTTCATGCTGTAACAGCTATTTACTATCAACATTCTCCAGAAATAGTTTGACAACAAATCATCTAGATGATACATATCTGCAAAGTGTTGAGTGACACTATGAATTGGTTTAATTCTGTATTACAGTTTTACAAAAAACAGCTGGAAGAATGGTTTGTATTTTCAAACCTTTTATAAATACACTCTAAGACTAGAGAATCACAGAGGAATATATAAAATGATCCATGCATCTAACATGGCTTTACTTTGATAACCTTTCCAGAATAAAGCCAGTCTGTAAATTTGTACCAAGTACTTCTGAAGTTCCATACACTGGCCTACTTATAAGTATTTATATTTTAAACAAGGAAATGCCTAAATTTATTTTAATGTATTTTAATTTATGGAAAAACTTAGAAAAATAAACACACATAAATAGTATTTCTATAAAGTATTATAGTATTTATAGTATTTCTATAAAGAAGTTCCACAGTGTGAGATGAAGTTACAGCTGTAGTAACGTGTGTAGGGAAATGTATTAGATATGTGAAACTTTACCCACAAATTAGGATTATTACCACCAGGTCTAATTGATTTCTAGGCAGTGCTCAGATGTAAGGATAAAACTTATATGTAATTTTTATGTACCACTGTATTTTGTGTTTGCTTATTGCACTTATGGCAATACCTGATTAACACATATCATATCTAAATTTTTACATTATACTATGCATTTTATTGTTCAATTATGTATTGTCATCTTAGCTAGAATTTATAATGATTAGGGCAAATATTTTTTAAAAGACAATAAAACTAAGCAAAACAGAACAGAACAAATTCAATCAAAACAAACCAGTATAAGTGACACAGGACTTAAAAATAATAGGCAATCAACAATGGTTAACATAATGCCACCTGCTCTCTTCAAAATAGCTCCAGATACCTTCAAACATAGTAAAACTCAAGCCAAACAGAATAGAACCAATAAAAACAAAGAAATGAATGCACCAAAGTACTTCAAAACAAAATAATAGAAAATCCAAAATGAATACCATAATATATCTTGTTATCTTTGAAATAGCTGCCCATGCCATTGGATACAATAAAATAAAAAACATAATTAAAAAAAACTCCAACACAACAAAACTTAATGAAAACGTAAAGGTTTGAAAACAAGACAGTAGGGAAGCAACAATGGCCACTGCCTTCGAAAGGAGATACCCCACAGATACTACACTCTGTATTGCCATCCTCCGAATAGATGATCAGATCACCAACATTTAGAACTGAGAAGTCAGTGAAACACTAGACACTACAAGCATAAATTATACTCCACCTCAATAGCCATCGTAACAGCTTGTGTTCCTCTGGATCAGTTGGTAGCTTACAGCAGGGGTGGGGGTTGGGTGGTTGGGTTGGCTCTTCTTGTTTCCCAGCCCCCACACTGGAAGGGGCTGGCATCTAACTCTCCTGAAAGTGGCCTACACATGGCACTAATTAGCAGAGAGGACTTGTTTCTTATTGGCTTCTTGTTCTCCTACCCCACAGTCCACAAATGGCACTGACTCATGGGAAAAGGCTGGTGTCTGGCTGTACCCTCAGTGGCCACACATGGTACCAGTTCATACGGAGGGCTTGCTTCTTGGTGACTTCTTGTTCTCTTCCCCTGCAGTCCATGAAGGCTTAGGGCAAATATTTTATTTATTATTTTTTTTCTGTCCTATTTCTGGAAAAACAGAAAATAATAAATAGAAATACTATGTTTGTTCAGTAATATATGTTATATATATATATAAAACATATATATATGTTATATTCAGAGGCATAGTTGATCAACTTTTGAGACTTTTTAGTGATATTCTGTTTCTAAAATTTTATACAGTGTATATTTCTGACTAAAATCTGAAAAGTACTGAATGACACTGCATTTAATTAATACTATGGGCTGTATGAGCTTAAATACAACAGCCAAAGAGAAGTTTGTATACTGTATGTATTATTTCCTTCAAAACTCTAAACACAATTTGATGAGCAATAAGTTTGTTTTCAGTATAGTAAAAACAGATTCATTTAAAGTTGTATTCCTATGTTTGTAGTTTAAAAACAAAAAAAGTGTCTATGTAGATTATTCAGAAATATGTGGGAAAGACATGGATTATGTATAAGTACACAGAATGGTATATGCACAGTATAAAAACATTTCTGAAATTAAGAAGTTGTTCTGAAATACTTAAACAGAAATATGTGTATGCATGTTTACTTATAAAAACTCTCTGTTCTTCAATTCATGAAAGGCAATTACATTAGGAATCAGTACTTAAGATTTTGAAGGAAGACAGTCTTGTCAAGCCCTTTCAATTGTCAGTCTAATGTTGTATAAAGAAGGCATATTTAAAAACTTCACAGATGTTTCCAGAAGGGAGATACAGTTACATACTTAAAGAGGCCCTGTTTAAAAATAGTGACAAAAGTGAAACAGAGATATTGGAATCAGCCTGAAAATTTAGAAAAAAATATATCTGTCCTGAAATTTCAAGTATCACATAGAAACACTTTTCAAAGAAACAGAAGTAAACAAAACCCAAGAGTTTTACAGATTTACAAGCAGGTTTGAATGCAGATGGAATCAGAATAGAACATTTAAAATATTTTAGGAGATTACAGTGAAATGTATCACCTTTTCAAATATTTGACCTTCTTTCTATTGTTTAAGTGCTATAGGCTTTTAATCAAGGGTCATTAGATTTTATGACATATTTTGATTCTAAACTGCACGAATTTTCATGGGAAAAGTATTTGTATTTGAAAATGACCATTAATAAATAGTTACTAGTGGTGAAAAATGACACATTTTTCAGGATTTACTGAACTTTAATATTCTCAACACTGGTAAAGCACAATGATTTCAATATTGGAGAAGATTTTGATTGTGTGTCTTAATGAATGATCCATATGCCCTCAGTTTCAGATCACGTGGAGATTCTAAACAGATCCCACAGGCTGTGACACTGACATATTGATCCTGTTGCTGTTCTTTCATTCAGTTAGTTCAGGCATAGAAACAAAGTTCATGCCCATATAACCCAAGTACTTCATTATAGAAAAGCCAAGTCACTGCTCTCACCATAGTGATGGCTGATTTGAACTGCCACCCCTTCGATCTCATTGATTACATGTAAACTGGCCAATGAAAGTAAAGTTTGTTTCCTGTAAATGCTTTTATTAGGGAATACAAACAAGAAATGTATGACTTTCCTGGAAGCATTTAAAAATGGGTTTGGGTCATCTGCTGAGTCTACCTATGCAGATGATCAGGCAAATATTTTCATTGAGCCACCAACAACAACTTTAGTTCACCATTTAGTATGCTTTGATTATTGGCCTTTATATTTAGTTTATGACCAATATTCATACAAATGACAATTTGCTCTCAAAACTGCCAGGTGTTTAAAACTTTTTGGCTGCTCTGCTTCGTGCATCTGCAATATGGTACTACCAGTTTTCAGAGCAATATCAATTTTATAAATTGTTATTATTAATTTTTTCAGTCCTTCTACTCATTACTGCTTTTAAATCCTAGTTTAGGGCTCAAGACTAGTTTTGTTTGGAAATAACAAAAATTTTCTTAGTGCAGGAAAGATATTAATTTTCAAGGATATCATGGACAATGATTAATAGTGATTTTTAAAGACACTTCTAAAGAAAGTAATCACAAATTTTAACATGAAAAGCTCTTAGTTCATACACTGGCAGAATCACTTTTGCTGACAATTCATAGATCTAATTTACACAGTTAAGTAAATGTATTTTCACTAGAACTAACAGTTTCTCCTAGTCAAAATGTGAAGAATATAAAGACAGATCTTGTACACAAACTATTACACATTCTTATATTCACAGTACAATCTCAAAATATTTCACCATTTTCATAAGGCAATAATGAACAATGTGGCTTCTCAGAACAATTTAAATGCAACTTTTTAAATCACTGAAAGACCCAAATGTGAAAATATCATTTTTTTCCTAATAAGAAATAAGAGGTACCCTGAGAAATTGACATGTTAAACTATTCCTCCAAAAAGAAAATACACACTTTTTTATATTGAAGGAACAAGAGTAATTCATATTCCAATGAAGTTATTAAGCACTTATTTATATTGAATAAACTACTGACATGAATTTATGTTTGTAAAATGTTGAACAAATTTTCCAGCAAATATTATTTTTGTTATATTTATTGGAAGCCCACTTACATTTTCTGCTCCTCAGAAAGCCAAGCCTATATTTTGCTTCTTTGAGGGAAAGATAATTAATACATGATGAATTTTTTCATAAATTGATACCCATATCAACAACTAATTTTTTAATATTATGTTTTGTGCTAAGATAGAAATTACAAATATATTGTTATTGTTCATTTTATCATGTAGCATAGTACTACATTCCAAAAAGAGAAAGAAAAACACTTAAAAATCAAAACTTTATTGTGGATATTTTCTCTTTTTAAAATTAATGTACTCAATTTCTAATTATGGGAAATGTGTATTTCAAGTTTTGGTTACAAAACTGAAGTATCCCAACTTTATAGCATGTTTAATAAAATTTGGAAATCCTGAGATCTAGATTAAGCGGCATGTAGCCAATCAGAGATCTATGGCTCTAGATCGTGGTGGTAGATCCGACATTTAGCCATGGCATGTCAATTTAAATGGATTAAGAAATAGCTAGTTGATTAGTAAATCATAGTCCTGGGTGTGTCTGTAGATGACTTATTTGTAAGCCAGCAAAGTGAGGGGCAGATCCACCCTGAATGTGGCACCCAGGCATCTTGATATGGTATCAACCAAAAATCTTGTGGCTAGTGTAGAACAAAAAGGGAAAGATGGCAGAAGTGCGATTATTTTTCAAGAGCTTCATTCACCAAAGTTGTCTTTGACATCAGTCTTCAGGTCTCAACCTCTCCACTCAGACTAGCACCAACACCCTCGAGAAAACTTCTAGTCTGTCAACCATGGCCCTGTGCTGTATCCTGATTCCTCCATTTTGTGTCTTCGATCTTCCTGTCCGACCTCTGTTATGCTTATAGCTCACCACATGCATCCCATCACTGTAGCTTCTCTCTTCTCCTATTCTGTAATTCTACTGAATAAATATTTGCACAATCATATATTTTATAGTGATTTGTTTCACCTATAGAACCATAACTAACACACCGATTGGTACCAGCAGTTCTAGAGAAACAGGATTTTAAGGATGAATCTCTAATCAGCTTAGTGATTGCTAATTTGTTAAGACTGAACCTTGCCGGAGTCTCTCCTGAGAACCTGGGGGGTACACATAGTCTCTGAAGTGGACTGTTTAAAGTAATTCATAACATAGATCCATTTGCATATTCTAATTCAACAAGTATGAGCTGACTAAAATTTAGAGATTTCATGTACATCAGTTTTTACCAATTTTACTTTATTTTATCTTATTTTGAAATAGAGGCTTGCTATGTAGTTCAGGCTGGCCTTGAAGTGACTGTGTAGCCCAGTCTGGTGTTGAATTTAGGACAATCCTTCTGCCTCAGTGTTCCAAGTGCTGGGATTACAATGTACAACATGACACTTGGCCTTTATCAATTTTAGAAGAGTAAGTAATACAATAATTTTGGTTGATTGCTATTAGTACTTCTGGACAGACTAAAAAAATGAAAGTGTAGTAATGAGTTCAATGATTCAAGTTCCCAGTTCTAGTGAAGCATAAACAATCTAAAGTTTTCTAAGTGTTTCTTGGAGAATCACCTCTCCTTTAGTCATAGGGCTGAAGTTTCTGAAAATCAAATATAAGCCCTCATAATGACATTGGGTGACTTTCAGCATAAATATAACTGTCAACCGCAAGTGTGTCTGCAGTTAAATTGAGACGCTGATCTGAAATGAGTAGGATCCAGTAAATTGGAATGAAGATGTCTGGGAGGAACTTGATGCAGCGAGGGAAATTGAATGCCTGAGTTCTGATGAGATTATTCTGCCAGAGAAGAGATTTTGCCACCTCAGGGACAGAAGCATTTCCATCCCCAATCCCTTTGGAGGTGTCCTTTGCACCTGTACCTGAGAGAGGTAATCCTACATCAGCTATGGATAGACTAATGACCTTGCCTGACACAGTTACTAAGCAAGATAATGCTAATGTTCCCAGGTATCTGCCCTCAGCAATCACTTTTTTTTTTCTCTAACCTATAAGGACACACACATCTCAGATGGCCGCTCAAGGTTAGGTATACTGTGTGACCCATGGCAATGTATGCTGCATGCCCAGAGAACCTTTTTCACTCTTCTAGATCTTACAAGAAGAGATATGGTTAACAGCTATGAGAATGGATTTTAAGTGTAGTGGATAAACGTGTCAGAAATAGAAATCTGAATCAGGTTGAATTTCTGATAGGGTCAGTTAAGTATAGATTCTGGATTTAGTGTCATATTTCATGGATCTGAAAAGTCATTAACCATTTTTTTGATTGGTTGCCTGAGATATGGATCAAAGATGGCCCACATGGAGTGAGAACAAGATTTACCATGTTCTTTTCTTTACTGCTGCTGCTGCTGCCCAAAGGCTCAAGGAAATAGAGGTGATGGGGTGGATTTGCCAAGTAAAACCTACTTCTCCAGAACGGCAGGTTCCAGAAAATATCTTTTAATAATACATTAAGAAACTGATTTGTGTAGGCAGCACCAACATCCTTGAAGAGTTCTGTCATTGCTTTACTTTATAAACCAGACACGTTGGAGACCACCGTCACTCAGCTGGGAAACTGAAAGGAGATGAATCTACTTGGTTCCCAGAGTAGCAGAGACCAAGTGGCCCCTCTCAGCTGTCAGACGCAGGGTGAGTACACTGTAGTGGACAGCAGAAGCTCAGAATGATCTGTCACGAGAAGACTTACGGCATTGGATGATTAGTCATAATGTTCCCATAAGTGAAAGAAATATATAGGAAGCTTACAGAATTTTTAGTGGATTTACATAAGTAGAAAAATTTTAGTGCAAGTGAAGAAAACTCCACCTCAAGGTAGAATAACAAAGAATCATAGTTGCTTGACAGTTTCCAAGCTTGGAGCTAATTTACATATCCAGAACCCACTGAATGAAGGGAAAGCCAGATCCACTTAAGGAAGGATCCTACTACACTACGGAGAAGTTTTACTAGTGCTACTTCCCCATCTTTCCTCACATTTGCTTACCACCTTTCACCAGGGTAGCTGCACACTGGGGAGACAATGACCAGGCATTTCAGTAATTAATGAATGTTGGTTCTGAAGTTATGTTAATTCCTTGGAGATCATAAATATCATGGAGCCATACCAGTAAATGCAAAGGTGCATGAACGTAAGTAATGAAAGCACTTGTAACCAAGGTCCAAACTCACGGTGAATCCAGTCAATTCCTAAAACCATCTTGTGGTCATGTTACCATTTCCAAAATGCATGATTGGGATAGATATGATTAGTACTTGCAGAATTTCCATATTGAGTGCCTAACTTGGGGAGTAAGGTTTGTTATGTTGAGAAAGACTAAATGGAAGCTATTAGAGCCCCTTCTACCTGTGAAAACAGCAAATCATAAACAATATTGCATCACTGGAGGGACTGAAGAGATTAATGACACCTTCATGAACTTGATGTAGGGTGGTGGTTCCCAATACATTTTCATTTAACTCTCATATATGACCTGTGCAGAAGATGGATGTATCTTAGAGTGGGATGATGGATTACTATAAGCTTAATCAGGTTCTCTTCTTTGTTTGAAAATATTACCATTTCTTCTTTTACATAGCATGCACATATTTGCTTGGCAAAATATGTTTTCCCTATATTTATATACAGGTCACACCATAAGAAATTTGCTTTTAGCTAGCAAGGCCAGCAATATACCTTAACTGACCTACCACAGAGGTTCACCAATTCTCTGTCTGTGTTTCACAATTTAGGTGTACAGGAAAGTTGTTCTTCCATAAGGTATTAGGCTGGCCTGTTACACTGATGGCATTATGCAGACCGGTTTAAGTGCGTACAAAGTAGCAACCACTCTGGACTTATCGGTGATATGTTTATGTGTCAGAGGATAGCAAATAAATTCAACTAAAATTCAAAGGCGGTCTAACTCCGTGAACATTCTAGGATTCTAGTGGTTTCAGGCATGCAGACTTGTCCCTTCTGAGATGAAGGATAAATTACTGTATCTGTACCTCTTACAATCAAAGAGGCACAAATTTTAGTGGGCCTATATGGGTTTTTAAGCAACAAATGTCTCCCTTGAATGTGTTACTAGTTTTAACTGAGGCCAGGAACAAGAGGTGGTTTTGTAACAGGTGCAGTCTGCTGTGCAGGTTTCCCAGCTCGCCTTGAGCCATGGGATACGGAAGATCCGGTAGTACTTGAGGTTTTCATGGCTAATAAGAATGCTCTTTGGAGCCTCTGCCTGGTCACAGAAATGACTCCCAGCAGAGGCCCTTTGCATGTAGAGCTGGTTTCTGAATTCATCTGCAGACAACCACTTTCCCTTTGAGAAACAGCTCTTGAACTGCTACTGGGTCTAAGTGGAAACTGAACCCTTGATAATGGAAACATTTTACCAAATGATCTGAGATGCCCGTCATGAATTCTGCAGGGAACTCATCTCATAAGGTTGGACATGCACAGCAATATGTCATCTTCGGATGTAAGTGGTATATGTGAAAACAGGCTAGTGCAGGTTTGAAAGGTACAAGTAATTTATAAGAAGGAGTGATCCAAATGTCCGTGGATTGTCCTGGATATGATGTCCCCCATGATGAACTTGTGGTCTCAGGATGTGCTATATGATGATCTGATTGAGGAACAGAAAACTAATACCTGGTTTACTGATGGTTCTTTATGATACACAGCCTGAAAGTGGACAGCTGGAACATTGCAAGCCCTTTCTAGGACATCGCTGAAGGACGGTGCTGAAAGGAAATCTTCACAGTGCGCAGAAAAGTGCACAGTGCAACTAGTGACACATTTTGCATGGAACAAAGATAGCCAAATGGGTTAACTGGATTGTAGCCAATGCCTGGATGGTCAGTGACTTGAGAGAAGTAGAACTGCACAATTGGTGATAAACACGTTTCACAAAGGGGAAATGGATAGACCTCTCCATTTGAGAGAAGGGTGCAAAGATATTTGTGTCCCATGGAAATCCTCACCAAAGTTTGACCTCAGCAAAAGAAGATTTTAGTAATCAAGTGGATAACATAACATATGCTGTTTCAAACTCTTTCCTAGTCCACCCTTTGTCAAAGCCCCATTGAACAAAGTGGTAAAGATGACATGGATGGAGGGTTTGCTTTGATGGGGATGAACATCACTCATCAAGAATGACTTGGATATAGACACTGCTGAATGCCCAAGTTTCCAGCAGCAGAGATAACACTTGAGTCCTCAGTAGAGCACCATTCCACTCTTTAGGGTGAACTCGTGGCAGGTTGGTATATTGAACACTTACATCAGGCAAAGGGCAGTGCTTGTCATTACTGGAATAGAAATTGCTGAGTATAGTTTTTGTCCTCCTTTCATGTACTGTTTCTTCTCTCAATACTACCAGTTGGAGACTTATAGAGTGCCTGACCCATCATCAAGGTGTTCCACACAGTATTGCTTCTGACCAAGGAACACATTTCACAATTACGGAAAAGAGGCAATGGTTTCATGCTCACAGTCACAGGTCTTACCATGTTTTCCACAATCCAGAAGCAGCTGTATTGAGAGAAAAGTATTTTTTGAGAATGCAATGACATTGCCAGCAGTTTATAAATACCTTGCAAGTCTGAAACAGTGTTTTCAAGAAGGTTTTATATGTTGTGAATCACTGTTGTAGTCAGAGCTTGTGAGGAGAACAATTACATACAGGACACAGAATTTACAATATTATTTTATGATGGTCAGAGTTAAATACAAGAAAGTGGAGGAAACTTTTTGCAACACTAAAGACCCAGAAAATTCAGCAGAGGGCCACAATAATGTCCCATGTGAGTCCAGCTGAAAACCTAGAGCCCATGACAATGCCTCCCACGAGTCCAAATGGAGATTTAGAGCCCAAGACAAATGACTCATGCAAGTCTGTTTTATGGTTTTGCACTGGCAAGGCCCAAAGGTCAGTGGTGGAAGCTAGTAAGTCTATGCCAGTGGGGTGAAGGAGCCGTGTCAGTAGGTTGAGGGTTCGACAGTGGAGCCAAGAAATGACACTCAAAATAAGAACCAGGGCTTCCCTGAAAAGTACTACAATGAAGTCCTGAGCTCCTCTGATAATGAGAACAGCTGAGTCCATACCAGGAAACCAGTGTGACAAACTTCCTGAGATTAAACAGCACACATCTTCCTTCCTAGAGCCAGAAAGCCATGCTCAAAGTAAGGACCAGAGCTCCCCCAAAGTGAACTGCAGCCATTCTCAGCAAGGAGGTCCTGGGCTCCTCCAATGATCATGGCCAAATTCATATCAAGGAAGAAGCTCCACAAGCTCCTCCAGGAGAACCAACAGCTCCAAACCAGAACACTTAGGAGACCCCATGACGCTACTCTTCTTCTCCATGTCTATTTTATGCTGGTAACTTCCCTCAGGTGGGCCATCTACACGCAACACTGTGCTGACTCAATTCAGCTGGTGTTACACTGATCATCAGTTCCTAATTCATAGAAATCACCATTTTATATAAAATGCTGTTTCTTCAATAACTAGGATTCCTAAGGCCAGTAATCAATGACTGGAAGCAGGAATGGTACCACTTTCCAATGGTACCCTAGTGGCTCACTAGAAAATAGGTTTTTATTTGCTGTTCCATTTACCTTTTTCTAGGCTAGCCTAGAAGCCTTCCTTCTGGATGGGCAATAGTTTTTACCTGGAGATAGAACAAAGATTAAATTGAACCATAATCTGAGACTCCCTCTTGGCCGTTTTGAATTTCTCATGCATCTGAGTCAATGAGATAAAATGGATGATACGGTGTTTGTTTGGGATTTGATCTGGACTATCAAAGGAAAGTTGGATTACTACTTCAAAATTTAAGTAAGGAAAAATAGGTGTGGAGTACAGAATCCCTTAGGGCATCTCCTAGTATTAACATACTCTGTTATTGAGGTCAATGGAAAACTACAACAGACCTATCTACGCAGCATGACCAATAACAAGGGTAGTTCAGGGATGACAGTATGAATCACTCTGTTGTACAAAAACCAAATGCATTAAGGTGCTTTCTGCAGGCCAAGGGAATATAGAAAGTGTAGTAGAAGAATATACTCATAAATACCAGCTTTAGCCATATGACCAGTCATGAAATGGAGATTTTAATTACTGCATACCAGTGTCTGTTTTCTGTGTAATATACCTTGGATTGACTTAATATTTTTTACTTAAGTACTGTTAAATCTACATTATACTATTTAATTATAGAATACTTGGAGAAGAGTAAGCATCACCCAGTGAAAAACATTGTCTTCTGTAGTGGGAAGAAAATTATTATATTTCTGGGTTTTTTACTCAAGATAATTGTAACATACTAGGTAAAACTATGAATCTGATATTGTATTTCAAAATTAAGTACAGTTTAAGATATGCCTATTCAACAAGTTGACAAAGGATGACTTTTGATTATTAGTTATATGTGTCTACTTGAACCGATTAAGAAGCATGTAGTGTATTACTAGTATAAAGTATAGTTTTGGGTGTTTCTATGAATGGTTATCTGAGGATTCACAAGCTAATTGGGAAAGACTCATCCCTTATGCAGCTGGTGCAAATTAACAGGCCTGTAACCTGGTTGAACTAAAAATTTTGAAAGAATGATATTCATTTTTGAAGAGCTCTATACTTCCCTGTCACTTTTGAACGTTGGTTTCAACATTTCCAATTCCTTTAGCCCTCCGCTGCAGATTCATCCCAATCACCCTCCAGTGATCGTCAGACGTTTGACGGTGAGCTGGTACTGAACTGCTGATCTTTCTTGTTCCGAAACTTTCCCCTCCTAGGATGAGCACCCCCTTGACATTCCAGCTCTCTAGCACCAATATGGTTGTTCTGTCTCCTGCTTCTGGTCCTGCAAGCCTGCTAATAAATACCCTGACATAATCATGCAAATATTTCTATTGATTCTGTTACTTATTGGAAAAAGAAGACTGGCTAAAATTAAAGACCCCAAAAAATCTTCCATACAATATAAAATATGAAAATGAACACAAAAAAATAATCTTTACTTATGTAGCTAAATAACTTGAAAATTTGTTCAAGCACACTGGTTACCACTGCTAAATTATAAAAGCCATCATTTGAAAATAAAAATTTAAACATGCAAATAGGAAATCTCAGAACAGTTAACTGATACCAAGCGGAAGCTGCTTGGTAGCATGACGAGGAGCTCATTTGAACTGAAAACACTGGAAACCTAAGTGGAGAGAATATTAAATGTACTATTTGTTATTAAATTTGGCATTGTTTGTTGGAAAATAACAGATAAAGGCAAGGTTTTGGTAAATAGGGGTGCCAGGTTTTGTTCAATGTTACTTTTTTAAAGTTTTGAGTGAAAATAAAAATATTTAAATGTCGAAGGAAACAAACTGGAGGAGTGAAAAGCTGTAACTGCATTGAAGGGTAGAGTCCGCAGGCGGCTTCAGAGGAAGCTGAAAGGCAGCCTGGAGTAGAAGCAACAGATGATGTGTTCCCTGCGCTGCAAAACTGGCTCTTGGAAATGCTAACAACATGATTCTAGCCTGGACTCTTATTACGTACTTCAGATTTTTCCAAGATATATACAAATATCATAAGCCAATATTCTATTGAACAAACTTACCTGGAAATATCATTCAATGTTACTGGATATACCATATCATTGAATGATATTTCAGGAAAACAAATAAATAAGAAAATCATTTATCAACAATAATCTAGCAATTTTTATCCAATCTTAAACAGAAAAGTTAATAGAAGAATAATTTAGTGTACTCATTATTGACTGACTCAATATCCAGAAATATTACCATGTTATTGACTTCTACCTTTCCTATTCCCAAGGTAATTCATATGTACTAAATTCTAAAGTTAAATAGAAAAATATATTTTAAAAACCATTGTTTGATTAGTTATTTATTTACAATTTCTGGCATGTAATTTCATGTAAACACGTATCAGCAAGGGGAAATCATAGTTTGCTTCGTGCTTGAGCTGCCACTTGTGTAACTCGGCTTGGTCAGTTTCTAGTAAAGAAAATTGAGGTTAAAAGATCACTGTGTTTTCTGCATTGTTTTCATTATTTCATGCTTAGCAAAATTATTCTCTGCAATGTCACCCTTTTTTTCTTAAACCACTAGCAACAGAATTTGGTTTGACTTTGTTACTATGCATTTGTAATAAGTAAAAGATTACCATCAGTAAAAATAGACTTTCAGTTATTGTATAGTTTTGAAAGGATACTGTGTTTTTCAGGTTCTTAATGTTCCCTAAATCAACGTGCCCATGTAGACTCTTGTTTCAGTCTTAACACAGCAGAGCTGTTTTTGCTGAGCGGACAGCTGAACAGTGGGTCAAGTGAAGTGAAACACGGAACCAGGCGGGTTCAGCTATCTGTGAAAGGCCTTTGCGGCAGGAGCGATTAGACAGTGCGAAGACTCTGAATCAGAAAGATAGCTTGTCATTTTTAGTGACGGGTTCACTTGTTTTCATCTTGGATTCTATCACATGTATCTACTTTTGGTAGTACAGGATGGAGGCTTCAATGAGCTATTCAACCTCAACTCTGCTGTGAGAAGTTTGATAACATAAATTTCTTACACAAACTCACATTGTTTTCCACTTTTTTTTCTGAACAGCTTTGTAAACACAACAACTTTCATGATGTCTAGAAGACAGTCTGGGTAGGGAGGAACTAATTTTGTACATTAATGGATAGTTTGAAGAATGATATTCTTCATGTCAAAAAGATGAGGAAGTGTTGAATCTAGTCTTTGATAATGTGGGGAACACCAAAGAAGTAACTGAATGAGCAGAACTAGGAGAAAACCACTTTTAGAGGTATTTTTTCAAGTTTAATAAATGTGAAAGTGCTGGATTATTTGTTTTGAATCTAGAATATGTGCTGATGAAGCAGTAATTATTAAACATGTCCAAATGTTAGAGTGGACAACGCTTCACGAAGGACTGGCTGAAGCAGTATCTGTCTATTGAAGACTGCCTGCTCTTTCTGTCACACGGAATTTGGGCAGTGCCACTGCCACATACCGTGTCAAAGGCAGACTGTCTATTTTCATCTTAGTCAGCATCACTTCCTGTTACTGAGCAGCCTACTCATAACTTTTGCTGCAGTCCTACCGCAGAAGTTCAGCAGCACTGGGACGCACTGAAATAATGCCAAGCGTTGTATCCATGAAAGAAGTTAAAGAACTACGAAAGTACCTTTCAGCTGACTACCATCTACTGAACCCACACTCAAATACACGGTCTGTTTGATTCCTCTAAATTTCAATAATCTTTCCTCAGACCTGACATACATTTTCTTTCAGTCTGTAGTTCAGATCAAGGCTAGATCAGAAAAATATGTCACATAGTTTTTCTTAAAGGAAAACTTAATAACTAACACAAAAATAAAGCTTCATAGTATAAGTAGACTCTGTATATGAGTGGTTACGTTTTTGGGAAATATTTTACAAAATGAATGAAAACCAGGAATTTTTTTTGTGTGTGCAAGGGAGACGACATACTCTTTGGAACTGGGGATAGAACTCAGCCTGGCAGGTGCTTACATCACTGAGCTAAATCCCGCCAGATGACAGATTCTTGCAACAATGTACAAAGTACTTTGTACTTTGTACAAAGTAAATGAATACGGCTTGATGTTGCTATTCTGAAGTCCTGTCTCAATATTGGCTTCATTAAAATAAACAGTACACCTAGCCTGCTTGATCCTCATACAAACGATAAACAGCCAAGCCCCTGCCAGAGCCCTCAGGTAAAGATTTTCTACTTCCTGGCTAAGGGGAAATATAGCTAAGCAATTACAGTTGTCAAAAACAGTGAAGCAATATTCTAATTGACAGTAGTTGTAAGTAGCAGTCATGCCACTGTCGTCATGCTTAACCTCTAGAAGATCCTTTTGTATTCTTACTTTCATTTTAAGAATGTCTTTTATTTTAAAAGAACATTCATATAGTTAATGTAAATAATGATAGCCCTATAAAACTTTGAGGTAACATTGCCACTGGAAAAGGGAAGAAAAAGAAAAAAAAAAACTGCAGTGGGGCTTAAGGGATTAGAAATACAGAAGGAAAACATGGGCATTTGTTGATTAAATTCAATCATTTTTCCTCTAATGTAACTAAAAGCATTGCCAATTTGATTGATGAACATTTTACCATAACTCCAAACACAGAATTAGAAATAGCACTAAAAGAACAAAATACAGTGTGACTGGTGCTTGGATACCAAGAGGTAGAAGGCAAATAATCATAGGATACATATGTTAGTCCATTTCAAAATTTCCAGTAGCACATTTCAATAATGGGCCACATTAGTTTTGCCATAAACAGAAAATGAGTATGTGTTTGTAATTGGGGCAGCCCAATTTATATTGTTGACAGAAGTATTGCACACATTTTCTTGTCATGTCGGGTTAAAATGACAGTGCTCTTACGACAAAATTGTATTTTGGAGTCAGTATGGACAGTGACACACAGAGACCACATCACGTCACTCTCAGGTCCACGTTTAGTTCTGTTGCCACGCAAATCCTTTTGTGTAGATGTATTAATTGCCATTTCTTTATTTGCTTAAATTGACAATTTATCAAAACTATTTAAAGTAGTAAAAATTTACTCTTTTAACAAAACCTAAAAACTGTGATTTTTTAGTGTACAAAAGAACCAAGGCAAAATAACTTTAATATTTTGCTAAATAAATTATTGTCTATGAATTATTTCAATAATCTAACAATGGTATGGGGAATTTTGTGTTCAAAAATCAGTCAATCCCCTTTATAATTAATAGCAAAACTACATATCATTAGTATTATTGCTTTAGTAGTTATCCTATTTCTATACAAAGCACACCAATGCCGTATTCTAAGGGCTTATAACTTATAATGATAAAGTGAATCTTTCAAACCTATTCATATATATTTAATTTAGGCTGCCCAATTAATAAACATTATGAAATTGAAATAATCATTTGTCTTTTAATGGAGGCAGCATTTTCCTTTGACTACAATAAAATGTGAGGTAATCTGTATGGTAAGAAAATAAATTAATTAATTAATTAGACTAAAATTGATTTTGTGGCATTTCTCGCCTGAATGATAACTACATTTGCAAGGTATGAATTGCATTTATGAGTGTCATGAGGAATTATTTAATTCTTTAAAACAAACTTTAAACTTGGGTGAAGAAAAATTTTGATAACTTTTTAAACTTGCTATGTTGAATCCTTAAAGATAAAATTTCTACCACACTCTAGAATTTCGCTTTGTGAGCACAAAGTATACTACCACCAATTCAATAATATAGAATTCTTATAAAAACATACTGATTTTATCAGGTGTATAACTTTTTACATACATTAGAGAAACAGTACATAATATTTAAAAATTAACCTTGATTATTTAGCCATTATAATTACAATTTTTTAGAACATTAATTATAAAAATAATAATACCTAAATATTACTGGACATTCCAAAGTATATTAGCATTCCAAAGTATATTAACTTAAATTTTAAAAATCTAAAACTGAACAGTAGAGGAGCTCACAAGGAAGAAATTCTTACACGTTTTATTATTTTATCACCTTAAATAGGAGATTGTGTGTAACTAAGAAAGCTGAAAAAGTATCACTGAGCTCTTCTCAGCCACGTTTAATATAGTGCGTCATCTTTACTCCCAGACTTCCATTTTTTGACAAGACATTTCCCTTCTGCTTCACCTGGTTCAGTCAGTGAGGATCAGTTGCAGGATGTGACATGCCTGGCTGTGATCCAAGCACTCAGGAAGGCTGAGGCAGAAGCATGGCAAGTTGCAGCCCAATATGGGCAACTTAGTGACTTATTGAGACTGTCACAAAGTTTACTTTTTTTTTTTCTTTGGGTACGGGGATCAAACTCATGACCTCAGGCTTGCCAGGCAGGTGCAGTCCTGCTGAGCTACATCCCTGGCCACACAATTTTAAAAAAATTTAAACAATGCCTTAGAGATGTAGCTCAGCATGAAGGTCCTGGTTGAATTCCTAGTAAGACAGACAGATACACACACACACACCTACGCGCATGTGTGCTAACTGTTTATGATTTACCTGATAGTGTCATATGAGAGTATCATCTGAGATGGGTAAGATAAACTATATGTGTATTGTTTTTTGAGGAATTCACAGCTAATGAAATAACTGAATAAGAGGGTAATGAAATACCCTCCTATATTTAGGCAACATTTCATAAAGACATTTCTCAAAATGAAAAAGCAAAATAAAGTCTTCAATTTGAGCCAGTTGAGGACTTTGTGCAAGAAAACATCAAAGGTTAATTAAAAAGCAAACAAAAGTAGTACATTGTATGTGACTATTAAGAAATAAGAGAATGTGTATAGACAACGCCTTGAAAAATGTAGCAGTAGTTAATTTTGAAGGATATTGTATCATTTGTAATTAAAACAAACACTTGTATGATTATAAAGTCTAACTTTATAATAATTTAATTAAACTAGTCTCAATTTATAGTAATCCACTAAAGGTAAATATTAAAATTAGCAGAAAAATTTCATTGTGATTGTTAAGCAATCTGATAATCATTTATTGGTATAATTAAAGATAAAAATAAATTAATCTTAACCAAGTAACTATATATGTATACAACTCCTATATATGATAAAACCTCAAATGGAAAAAAATTATAAAACTGGTATATGCATTATTTCTCTTTGAAAATGGATTTTAAAAATAGGAATAAATTAGTTCTTGTGTTTCTCTGAGTATTATAAAACAGTTCTTGGAGGATACATAATCCTTCTCAATCAGTACTTTGAATTTAGTACAACAATTTGAGAAAATTTATGCCGGGCCTTAACCTACATTTAATCAGTTCACCTTCTCAAATGCCTTATAAATTGCTTCAGCGCATATTTTAGATGACAAGTCTCAGTGTAGAACTGTCAGATGCTAATTATTATTTCATATCTCCCACAAAGAGATTGATATTCTTCAAAGAATACAACCATTAGGAAAGTAGAGTTAATCTCATTTGAACACAGTGGATAAAAACTAAGGCAGCAGCTTTCTGTTTGGTTTTGTTCTACTTTGTTTCTAGAATGAACAATTAAAACCCTGTGCTTTAAAATCACTCAATAAAATTGTCCATATATTATTGAAAATTATAGTTTTTACTATTATCAAAAATTCATATTGAACATTAACAGTGTGATGGAAACAATATTTAGCAAAAGGAAACAAAGAAATGAGTAGCAGAATTTCCATTTTCAAGCTCTCTATGATTAGTAAGAGATACTGCAAACATTAAATTACAGTGAAGGGTTGGGAACAGAGTTCAGTGGCACAGCACCAGCCTCAGTAATCACATGCTCATGAGTTCCATTCCTGGTACCAGGAAAAAAAAGAAAGGAAAAGAGAAAAGAAAAGAAAAACAAAAAATGCTATAAATGACAATGAAAACATAACCAATTTTTGTAATGGAAACATTGTTATACATTTTACATAGATATGAAAGAGTTGACTACGAAAAAGAGAAGATGCGCACTGAATAATCTAGGTCATGGATGTGACATAACTTTGTGAAAGGGTTTTTATTTGTAAAGGAAATATAGAATGCTTCAATGAAGAAAGTTCTGCAAAGTTGAGATTGTTTGCCTTCTTGTAAATTGTAACAATATATGTCTGCTTTTATCAGTAATATAAAATAAAACAGCTGACTGGAAATAAACTGGTAATAACCCAAATAATAGTTTAAAATATGATCATTCAGCATTTTGAAAATATTTAACAGTAGTATTGAAAATTGGAACCTGAATAACCTACATGAGTAACATAGATCATGCGTAGAAATTTTGAGCACAGCCTAGCATAGGTCCACAAAATGTAAGCATGAGAAATGACGTCATGAACAAGAAGTTATACATATTTTGGATACCTTTGTTACTCCCTGACTATTTTTAGGGAGAGAGATGCCAATAAAATCTGACATTTTATATTTTGCTTTTTGTTTTATCACAATGCAACTTCCTCTGCTTACCTGAGATATGAATATTAAGCAGATTTTCAGGTCCACTGAAGGGAGATTTTATTTAGACTCATGATGTTGCATAGGGGTTTAGTGTCCTGAAGGTGCTCTTTTTGGACTAACTAGACGAGTGTGTGGAAAACACTGCTTTAATGTGTGCCATTTTGTACATTTTTTGGTCCAGCAATTAGACCAAGATCAATCCTACTACAGAATAATCTGGGATTGATTCAAGATCAAGCTTGCTGTGGTCAAGGGAGATGTTTCATGGAGTGGTGTCTAGGACAGCTGTCACTGTCTTGGTGACAGTTCAGGGATACGTCTTGAGAAATGGCTGTTTCACAGCTTCTGGGTCTTAACAAAATCTATGGGGCTGAAACTGGAATGGCACTGCTTGGGAGGAATCTCCAAGAGCGACAGTTCTGTCAGCCATGATGCAATTGAGATTTGGAGATTTGGGGATAATAACAATGCACCCCAATTCCTCCCCACCTCTGCCCTAACAGGGGCAGTTCCTGCAGTACTTTAGAGAGCAAACAGCACTGCAGGAACAAGTAGCTGTGACAGTGAACTAGGGCTTCCAAGGGAATAACATGCTTGTCAACATGACTTGTAACCTGGCCCAAAAGTAATCCAGGGCCGTCAGAAAAGCACTGCGGCCCATTATCCCAGGAGACACTCAGTGAAGTGATGAGAAGGACGGGGAATAAGGAGAGTGGGGAGGAGGAGTGTGAAAACTGTTAGTCAGAGCACACTCCTTTCCTGTTGTCCGCAGACAAAGGGAAAAGTCGGCTCTATCTGGTCTATTTTGTTTAAATTACAAAGTTTTTTCCAAGAAAGATGATATTTTACAAAATCCTTAGGAATACGGTATTTTAACAAAGACAACAAGGATCATTTTGCCATGAATAGTTTCTTAAAAAATTTATATGCTATAAATAAAAGATCAAAATAAATTTAGAGTCACCTAAAAGTTGATTTCAACTTGGAGTTGTGGAAGCTTCTCTTCAATGGAGAACTCCTTAGAGAAAATCCACTTTTAGTAGACAACTATGACAAATTTGGATGAGATCTTATGTCATTTAAGATCAAAGGTGTGAAATAAATTTGGACAGCTAGTAAGTCAATGGCATTGAAATTTAAGCAAATTAATCAGTAAAAGTTAGTATTAGTGTTCACTAAACTATAAAAGTACATTCATAATGTATAAATTAGGAGAGGTGAAGTTATTTGCTGCCAGGAAAAACCCTTAGTGAGCTTGATGGCTAATGAATTGATGATTTCCTGTTCTCTCATGAATACAGTAGTGTGTTCCCTTTGTCTCCTGGTGCCTCAGCAGCACCAGGTGCTTTGTCTTTATGGATTCCTCATCACAAAGACAGTCCTCCAGCGTTAGCGTATTAGGAGCACTCAGTGGGGGATTTTATTGGTGCTTGAATACTTCCATCAGGATGCAACTCATTTCCTTTTACAGTTTAATGACAAAACTTGTGGCATAGCACCATCCAATGACAAAATACAAGAAAAAAGTGTTTTCTTGTCACTGAATAGGAAAGCACATCAGAGATCATTAAGTATGATTCATACTTTCAAATGTTATCATGTTGAGAAGTCCTCCCAATGTTCTGATTTTATCACATATATAGTTAATTTTTCCATAATCAGTGTTTACATAAACGTTGTTTCCACAAAGTAAATGTAGAAATTGTACATAGTTTTTAATTTCCATAAACTTCCTAGAATAATTTCTGCCAACACTATGAATCATATTGTGAGAAGAATTTTAAACATCCAATTGAAAATCTTCAATATTTTATTAGTCATTATTCTTATGATAGTCTTACTGTATTACACAAACTAATATTTGATTGTCAGCACATTTTTTGTACAACTGAGAAACAGTGTTTATTGGGTGTGTATTCAGGTTTCGCCCTATCACATTATCCTATACATGTTTTGGGTACCTTCCCAATGTTATTAGATTTAAATTAATAAAATTCAACAATTGCTTTGACAGTCAACATGATCTGCTATTTATTCTCAGACAGTTTTTCCCCCCTTGTTACACTCCAATATTAACTTTCTATTATTTGAATGTACTGTGTTCTTTCATCTCGACTCTTCCAGTATTACTTTTTATACTTAATAATTCTTTCCTTTGTGAATTTATTGCATCAACTATTATTGACCTTTTAGATCTAGAGTACTGGGCTGTGAGACCATGGGACTAAGATATGAGATAATGTGTCTGCTGAGGCCTGCATGACTCCAGAGAAAATTCCTGCAGAGGAAATTGACCACAAAACAGGTTACCTGCTAACCACAACCTGAAGCTGGCTGCTCTGTTCCTCTGCAGGAATGCTCTGTTCCCTTTCACAAGTCTTGCTTGCCTAGCCACGTATCTAGTGCGTCTAGCTGTAATCACCTCACCGTTTTCCATGGTCATCAATAAATACTCCTGGCCTTTTGTTTCCTGAGAACAACTGGCCATTCCAGGCCCCCTTTCCATTGCTATTTGTCTCTTGATCTTTCTTTTCACCGTGTGCCCTAACTCCTTGCAGGAGAATGGGGACTCACTGCAGGGGTTTCCAACAACAGACATTCCATGAAGTTTTGAACATGTTTACTACCTTACTCTTGGCATCTACCAAAATAGGGCTCCATAAATAGGTATTGATCTATGAACAAATAAGTATATCTAAGTCACATGCTAATTTTTCTAATATATCACATATATATGTAGATCAACATAAGCATTATTTCTCCATACACGTATTTATTTTACAAATGAGTATAAAAACCTCTCACCAAAGTTTTAGAAATGTAGAAATGTCTTTGAGTTACTTGTATGTAATACAATCAATTCCATCGATGTTTCAAAAATATCTCTTTCTGACAATAACAAAATCAGACCCAGAAAGACAAAATAGAGGAATAAAAGGAGGAGGCAAAAGAGAAGAGGAGGAGAAAGAGGATAAAGTGTAAATGTTCAGAAAAGGAAGGCAGAAAAGTAACTATGGCAAGATGAGCAATAGCCAGTTGTCACCATGTCTATTTTCAAGGAAAAGAACATACACGTCAGAGTGAACACCATTTCCTTAAGGTTCAGGGCAGGCAGTGAGCTTATAAATAATATGCCTGCTGGAAATACCTGGATACTCAGCCTGTTTCCACTGATTGTGGCCACACTGTCCATACCTCTTTTGAGTGTTCGGGGCTGGCTGGACTCCCAAGCCTGGCTCCCAGCTCAGCTCTGTCTTGTTCATCTGTGGAATAGTCCTCCGAGAGATTTTATTTGGAAATAAGTATCACAGAATTTAGAATTTCAGGTATAATCAGCAGTGTGTGATTTTGGGAAAATGTACCTCTGAAATTTTTTCCTAAAAAAAGCCTGAGATTCAAGTGTCTTAGCTTTCAATTTAAAGCTGAATGGTCACATTTATATCCGGAGCAACAAGAAAACATCAGACAAGTTGAGAAAGCCATTAAGTACAAGAATGAGTCTAGTTCGTGTCACAGATCAAGGAACATGATATTGCAATCTGATGGAATTTGTGCTTTAGATTATTTTTATTAATGTAATAAAAACCACCAATTCTTTGCCCCAATTAAATTCATCATCAGTATAATGTGGCTTACAAATCTGATGGGATCTGTTGGATTCTCTACTTACAGTCTCACTAACTCATTCACATTTTTAGTGGAACTAGGACTTTCTCTGGATATTCTTCAATAATGTACTATTGACTTAGATCATTAACGAAGTCTAGATTCACGCATTTTTTGACCCTACGTACTTTATTTTGGCCTAGACCTCATTGTAGGGTTTACCTACATTCCCAGACTCACTGTTTACTTTATCTTCCAGCCAACAGCCAGTGATGAATCTTTTTTTCACTTTAACTTAATCTTCTTCACTTCACTCTGCTTTCCCTGACTGCAGCGGTGTTTTAATTTTTCCAAGCTATACTCAGTATAGTTGGCAGCTAATAACCACACATGAATAACTACATTTTATTGTCTAAAATTATTATTATAATTTTGTTTCAATTTCACCAAAAGTAAGCTAGTTAATATATCCATTACTCCACATATTTTTATTCTGCTTTTTCATCCATTTTCTTCTTTTTAAGTGTATAAGAAAGGAACACAAAATTTTACTCTGCTAGGAAATTTCAAATTTGTAATCCAATATCATAGACTGAATATATATTGTTATATATTGTTATATATTGGTGCTTATTCGTATTGTTATTGATTCAGTACTTGTTATATATTGGTGCTTATTCGTATTGTTATTAATTCAGTACTTCTTGAATGATATCTTACTTCCTCTAACCTGCATCCTAGTAAGCCATCATTTTATGTTATCACTAGGAGTTTGAGTAATTTATATTATACTTCTAAGTGAGACTGTGTAGCACCTGTCTTTCAGGGTATGCCTATTTCACTTAATATAATCTCTTTGTAGAAACGCTTTCACTTGATCCATTCATTCATCAGCGGGTATTGGGATTTAGGGAGTTTCCACACCTTCAGCATTGCAAATCATGCTACTCTAAACTTAATAGTAAAAATATTCTGACATCAATTTTTTTGTGTATATACCTAGATATTAGGTTTCTAAATAAAACAGAAGCTATGTGTTTCTAATGTTTTAAGAGTACTTGATATTGCTTTTGATAATGGATACACCATACTGTATTTCCCACGGTCAGTCATATTTTGCTTTCCTCATCAATTCCTGTTATGTTTAATTTTTATGTTAATACCCAATTTAACTGGAGTGAGCTGTTTTCTCACTGATATTTCAGTTTATATTTTTATGATTAGTGAAGCTCAGCAGCTTTTAACATCATGTGTTTGTATTTTTTTTCTTTGAGAATACCTTCTGAAATACTTTGCTCATTTTAAATGGGAATCTACTCATTTATTATTATTCTTTTTTTTTTTTTTTTGGTACTAGGGATCAAACTCACGACCTCGCACTTGCCAGGCAGACGCTTAGGCCACTGAGCTAAATCCCCAGCCCTCATTTATTATTATTAAAATCTATAAATTATGTATATATTTTAGATATTAACATCTTACCATAAACTGTTTGAAAATATTATCTTCCTGTTTAACTTTTTCTTTTCAATATATCAGTTTCCTTTGCCTCATGAAAGGTGTTTAGCTTGACGCAATCCAATTTATCTAATTCTTCCTTTGTCATCTGTGCATTTCGAGTCATTTTAGGAAAAAAATTCCAAACAGATAACAATAAGTAATTTTTCTCCATTTTTAATAATAATTTTAGAATTTCACATTTACATTTTAATCCTTTTCAATTTATTTTTGCATAGTGTGAGATAAGAGTCTTATTTCATTCTTTTGCATGAAACTATCCATTTGTTGTAACAGCATTTAACCCAAAGGATTTCCATTCTCTAAGTGTGATCTGGGGACCTGTCTAAGATCAGTTGAATGGAAATGTGTGAATTTATTATTTCGAACCAAACATTTATATGTGAGTATTTAAACCAGCATCATACTCTCTTTTAAAATTTATTGAAGGGTAACTGACAAAAGATTATGTATATTTAAGGTGTTCAATGTGATGTCTTTGTAAAGATGCTGTACTAGTTGATATACTGTATTAATTTGAGAAGTTCAACAAATGATTCAGCAGAGGTCCAGGACCTCACGTTGAAAACATCCTCATCCTGTGCAAAAGGAGGGGACAGAGATGGCATCAGTGCTACACCCAGCCTGGGTGGGTAGCCTGTTTAAAATATAAGGGAAGATAAGAGCCTTGCTCCCCCCTATTTGCTTTCCTTGCTTCTGCCATAGCAAGCATGCCATGAGTTTTCGCCCCTCAGCCATGCCACCCTGCTTTGGAGACAGCTCATTATGAAATGAAACCTCTACAAACTGTGATCTAAGTAAACCTTTCCTTCCTTAATTTTGGCATCATATGTTTTGTCTCAGCAACAAGAGAAAAGAAACTAAGACAGATGTGGTGTCATTGCTGTGACTCTACCTGAGCATGCTGGTTCAAGCCCCTTTGGGAATAGCTAGTGGGAGGAGTTTGGAAAGGTTTAAGATGTTACCTGAAAGGGTAGAGCTGGAATATCTTAGGCTACGCTGTATAGGAGATTCTGGTTAAAGTTCAGAAGACCAGAATGCTGATAGAAGTCCTGCCAATAAAGACCAGGTCCCAGAGGTTTCTACTTGGAAGAAGGACTGCATTGGTGGTTAGAGTTCAGATCATGTACATTATGGCTTGGCAGAAAGTCTGTCTACATTTTGCTCATGTCTAGACATTTTGCCTAAGACTGAAATTAAGGGTGGTGGATTAGTTAATGTGCCTGAAGAAATTTCAAGGCAGTCTAATGTGGAGGCAGTAGCATGGCTATACGTGGGGACCTTTAGTCAGATTGACATTGAGGATCAAGAGCAAAGAGCCCAGCAGGATGATTTAAAATATTGCAAATCTGGTCAGAAAGGAAGCTCTAGTGAAGCTGCGGACTGCAACGAGAGACTGAGGAAATTTTGATTGCTGAGAAGGAACAGGGGAATGCAAAAGATGGCCTGAGGGTATTAAAAGAAGCAGCAAGTCTCCACCCTTTGCAGCACCAACACTGCAATAATGAACAACTTTGCTTTGAGAAGAAATCCACGCAGCACCATGATCCAGAATAACAGCAGCATAGAAAATTTGTTCCTTAAAATTAGATTCAGAGTTCCCAGTGATCCAGGTACTGGTCCCCACAGCAAAGAGAGAGGAAAGCCTGGATACTGCTCCAGGTGGCAGCAGACCTTTGCATCATCTATGAGGTTCTGGTTTTCAGTGCATGCAGAATGCAAGAGCCATGGGATTTAGAAAAACTTCCACCTCAATTTCAGAAGGTCTAGGAGGCTAGGCAGTGTACCTATGCAAGAGCACTGTGTGAAGCTGTGAATGTGGAGCCAACATTGCCATGGAGACTACAGAAGTTTGGAAAAGTCACCAACATGGATCATGTAATGAAAGCGTTAAGAAAGAAGCAAAACAGTCCTAAGAGAAAACTATGGGAGCTATAACCACCATCGGATGTGCCATAGGGGTGGAGTCACGTGAGTCCTTTGTAGTTCACAATTTTCCACAAATAGCATCCAGTTCTTGCGTGCAGATAACCAGTTTTCACAGAACCATTATTTAAAGAACCTATCTCTTTACAGAGTATATCTTTAGTCATTTTGTCAAATGTTAGGTAGCTGAAGTTGCCTGTGGTTGTTTTAATGCCAGTATCAGGCTACTGTTTTCACTGTAGCTTTGCAATATAACTTTAAATCTAGAATAGAAATACTTCCTGCTTCCAACTTATTGCCCAGTTTAGCTCTTGTTCTTTTCAATCTCTTTTGGGTCTATGTAAATATTGGGATTTTTTTTATAGTTCTATGAAGAATGCTGTTGGTATTTTGATTAAACATATATAACATATGTAATTTATGTAACACTTTTTGTAATTTGTCAGCTTTGACCATTTGGGTCTGCCTATCCATTAGCAATTGATTTCTATTTTCTGATATTCTTCTTAATCTTATTTCTCAGACTACTTTTTTATTATACAGAATTTTCATTTACTTACTTAAGTTTATTCTAAAGTATATAACTTCTGGAAGATTTTGTGTATTGAATTTTTTCCTGATTTCTCCTTTACTGGTCTGATTATTATTCTACAGGAATGCTATTGATTTTTGTGTTGTTGTTTATCAATTTTATATCCTACTACTTTACTGAATTTGTGTGCTAGTTCTAAAAGACTTTAGTGGCATTTTAGAGTATTCCATATAAAGGGTCATGTCATCTTCAACTAGGGGTTGTTTGACTTATTCTTTTGTTATTCATATAATTCTATTTATTTTTATTGCCTGATTATTCTGGATAAACTTTCTAGTAATAAATTGAATAGGAACATTTAAAGTGAACATCCTGATCTTTTTCTGATTTTAGAGGAAATGTTTTCAGTTTTTTTCACAATTAGCATTACATTAGAAGTGGGTTTGTTACAAGTGACTTTTATCAATTTGAAACATGATCTACATATGCCTATTTTATCATGGTTTTAATCATGAATTTATGTTACATTTTGTCAGAGATTTTTCCTTCATATATTGAGATGATTGTGTGTTTTTGTTTAACTTCTCTTCATGTAACATTTTACATTTAATGACAGTTGTATTTTAAACAACTCTGCATCCTAGGATGTGCTACTTGGTCGTGATGTATGATCTTTTTAATGATTTGGTGAATTTTGTTTCTGAATATTTGGTTGAGAAATTTTACTTCTCTGCTCAATAAAGAGAGTGCCTGCAGTTTTCTTTTTGTCACATCAATGTCTGATTTTAGTCTCAAGATAATACTAGCTTCAAGTAATTAATTTGACCATGATACTTTCCTTTCATTTTCATGAAAATATTGGCATCAGTCTTTCTTTCTTTCTGGTAATCTCATCAAATTCTGCAGTGAATCCCTCGATGATGAGCTGTTGTTAGTTGATACAGTACTTAGAATTTTTCCTATTTTATTTCTCGATAAACTCTTTTAATGTGACCATTCACAGCTAGACATTTATCTGTTAGGACCTTTTTATTGTCTCATATGTTTGAGTATGGTTCCCTTCCACTGCCATTTCCTTCTAAAGATTTCTTAAGGTTACCTTGCTATTTTGTGATCCATTAATTATTCAATAATGTGCTATTTAATCTATATATGTTTGTATATTGTTTGTGATTTATTTTGCTATAGATTTCTAGTTCCATTTCACTATCATCTGTATGCAGATAATTATTTCAATTGTTTTGTATTTATTTATGCAGTTTTATGGCTAAGATATTGTGTATTTGAAGAAACTGTTCCAGTTGTGTTCTGAAAACTCAATATGCATTCCACTAACTTTGGTTATAAAAATGTAGATATATGTCAAGTCCATTAGTTTAATGTATGCTTTAACCTGGATATTTCATTGTCTTTTTGTTTCTTTTTTTTAATCTAGTTGACTTGTCTATTTGTGACTTTGGGATACTGAAGTCCCACACTCTGATTGTATCAGTGTCTATCTCTCTTTTGCGTCCAGTAATTTTTGTTTTATGAAGTACATTGGACTATGACACAGTAAATACATGTTTAAAATTCTTATCACTTCTTGTTGAATTGTTTCATTTATCAGTTTATGGTGGTCATGTGTGTTTCTTCCATTGAGTTTTGGTGGATATTTAAAAAAGGTAACTAGTATTGCTTGATTTCAGAGTCAGTTTGCATGGATTATTGTTTTTCATCCTTTTACTTTCAGTCTGTTTACATTTATGGATGAGGTGTGTCTTCTGTGGAGAATATATGATTGAATTCCATTTTTCAATCCAGTCAGCCAGGATATGTCTTCAGATTGGGGATTCAGAATCACTGACATTGAGTTATTATTGTAAAGTATTGCTGAAAACTACATGTATTATTTTTCCAGTGATGATTGCTTCGCTCCTTTGTTAGCTACTCATCCAGTGGATACAACCAATCTTTGTCTTGTTGTGCTGGTGGCCAACCTGTTTCTCACTGAGACGCCATTATTAAGTGTTTTCTACAATGCTTGTTTAGCAGTTGTAAATTTCTTTAGGGCTTCTTTTTCATGGGAAATCTTTACTTCTCCCTCAATTTTGAAGGTTAATTTTGCAGAATATAGCTTTTTAAATCTATTTGATGTCATTATTTAGGGTTAGTTTTTTTGTGCTTTCTATTTCTCATGTGATCATTTTTGGGAAATGGTCTGTTTTTATGCATTGCTCTATTCTGTTGTAGTATCCTCACAATAATCCTTTACAATTTTTATTTATAAAGAACAAGTTATAACATGTTTTTCAGCTCTTAATTTATTTTTGAGTATTCTTTGCTAGGAATTAGTCTTTTTTATCTTTAAAAATAATGTGTATACTTTAAAACAGCTCATGTAATTATTTCAGATACAGTCTAGCTTATCCAATATAATTTTCTTATTTCAGGGTATATTACCAAAATATTTTGCTAATATCCTTTTGTCATGTAGGCTAGCTGATAGAGAGTTCAAAGACAGAAAGGGGTGATTATTTTTTTGGAGGAACATTTTTCATCACCTATTCGTTGATACTCCATTAACAGAACTGAGCATCCATTCATTCATTCTTTATAATTCAGCAATAAAAGTATGTCAGAAATGCAGGCAAAATAAATCACAACAGGATGGCACCAAAATTGAAAGAATCTTCATTTGGCTAATAGAATTAGAACCAGATTATATGCCCGGGTATTAGCTGTAAACTACGTGGTTTGAAACATGTGCATAAAGAGAAATCTAGAGGAGATGATGTGTCTGAGAGACATGAATTTCCCAGAGCCAATCTGATTGTCCTATATTTCTTGCCTATAGTAATATGTCATATGTTGCGGTTAAAAGTTGGCCCTCAGTGAATACATATAGAATACATATGACGGAATAACATCATCAGAAATATTAAGGTTTATTAAAAATGAATTTATACTAATTATTTAAAGTTGCATTGGAGAGACCAGTTATAATGGAATACTTTTTAATGTTTTTAAATTTTGCTTTTATTTCAGCAAAATGGAAAAGGCAACATCCTGACTTATTTAGTGAGTTGATAATCTCCTGGTGATTTCTTTTCCAGCCTCAGTTCAAAACAAATCACACAATTTTTAAAGAAATCATCCCTAATGGGCTTCTTCTTAATGAGAAGCAATGTGATAAATCTGTGCATTTAGGCAAGTGAAGGGATATTCACTACTTAGCTTTTTGAGGTACATCTCATATCCCTCACTGCAAATAGAGTCAGTAAATGAGGCTCTTTGGCAATGTGTGTAATGGCCAACAACCTGTGAATCCATTTTGGCACACTGAGATACTGCTGTATCTCACTTGTCTATTTTAGGGAATTCATAAACACAGCTTGGCTTGTTTATTAGAGTTCAAAAACCTGGCAAAGTACATCACTGCAGCTCTTTTTCATCTGCTGTGTTGACATGAAGATCAGTGACCCCTTTTGAATGATCGAGATTTTGACAGCTTAATTTCTGTGTCTTGAGTTGCTAAGGTAACACTATTTTTTTGTGAATTCTACAGTTAATAAATCCTTAAGAAATGTCTTCCATTTTTAGTATTGAAAGTAACTTAATGTTAAACTTAAAAGATTTATTTCTTGGTTCACTTTGCATTTACTGAGGAAATGCATTCTACCTGTTGGCTATTGTTTTCTTTCTCAGAGCAACTGAGTCAATTTTTACAAATAAGAGATTTAAACAGAAAAACTTCAAACTGGAAGGTCATGAAGTTTATCAGAATGGTGAGGGAACGTTTTTGGCAGCTGATTATATTTTTTAAATTAAGAAACAAAAGTGCAGCTTTCAAGGCTACCTTTTGATTTAAAAATTTGCATTTCTATTTTCAGTTTGTTACAACATTCAGTATTCAACAGTGTTTGCAGAGACATCTAGAATATTCATCTTTTACGTCATTGTATCAAATTACCACAAAACATAGCTACTTTTGTTTTGTAGTATTTCAGTCCCAAATCCAGGCCTAGCTAAATGGACTATTCCAGTCAGGTTCTCACAAAGCTGAAATGAAGGCGTAATTTGGGATACGTTCCTTTTTTGAGCTCATCTTCTCTAAAATTCCATGGTTTTGAACTATTCTTGTGGATAGGTAAGGAAAATCATAAAACTAGTGTATGAGTTAACACGTTCAAATGGTTTAATCTATCTAGGTTTAAAATATCTATATATTTAAAATTGAATTTATTTTTTTACCATTCTGAACGCTGTTCTCATCTTCTGTCTTATATTTTCAGCTCTAATTCACACCTTGGTCATAGTCAGTATAACATTATACCACACATATTATAAAAAAAAATCAAAATATTTTATTTCCCGCTCATAAATGTATCTCAAATCTGTTGCTATTTTACATGTACATTGTAGTTTACATTGGAATATTTAAAATATTGAAAATTTTGATGTGGCCAAGATCATATCTCTTTTCTAAAATTCTTATTTTGACAGCCTAGATTTTAACTCAATCATTTATGTTTTCCAGAAGTTTTCTATGTTACCAGAAGGAGGTCTTTGGTGAAAAATACTATGGTATTTTAAAGATTATGCCCTTAAAGGAATTTTTAAAAATAATTTATTTTGTTTACTAATTATTATTATTTAATCATTATTATATATTATATAAAATACTGACTGTATACATTTAAAAATAACATATTTATTCACCATTTAGAAATTTGTATTTTCCTTATCTTTAGATTCTTAAACATGGTAACAGTCAAAATCATGTATTGTTGTTAGTTTCATCTTGCACTAATGATAGACTTTGTTCTAGCAGGATCTTCCACTATTCCCAGGTCTGAAGTACATTTTCATAGTACCACTATACACTTTAGACTCCTTTTCAAGTTGTTTCCCAGTCTCAAAATACAGTCTTACACTTTTTCAATCACAAAACCTATCTGCTTCTCTTAAGAGATGGCTTACTCTTCACTAGTCCCTGACTTAACACAACAGCGAAAGTGAGCTGGTTATCCATTTATGACCACACAGCAAGTTTTCTTGTACTTTTATAAAATGTTATTACAACTCTTAGTTATAGCTTCAGCTTACAAGTCCATCTTTTAGGCCAAATTCACACTGTTTTAAAAATATAACTCAAAACCTTCTGTAAACTGGCAGTTGTCTGTGGTAAAGGAGACTTCACAGATCCATGATGGCAAGTTTCCTTGGCAGACTTACATCTCACGGAATCATAATAGAACATTAAGAAGTTTCAAGCCTGTATAAATGGAACGATAACTTCACCATATTCTCAGTCATACTCTCATATCCGAAACTTTTCTTTAACAAAAAGAGAAAACTGTAGATTGAACAGGGCAATAATAACTCTGTAACATTCAGAAAATTTCAAAAGAGCTGAGAAAGAGAGAGGGGCACTGAGTGTGATTTTACAAAACTAGATCAACCACGGTGAAGCCAGAAGCAAGCAGTAACACCTTTTCAGTTTGAACCCCACAATAGCTCCCCAGCCCTTTGCAGGCTACCCCCTCTCCCACTAATTTCTGCTTTGCTGAGGCAGGCAGCCCTGAGCAGAAATGTAAGCCCTGGCCTTACATGACCTCATTGCTAAAACCCCACTTCTTCCTAAGACTGCACCTCGTCCCCACCCACACGGCCAAAATTCAGGCCAAATAAGGATGTGATCAAGCTACATTCAAACTTGGAAATCACTCCCTATATAATTACCAACCAGTTCTCGGGGCTGAAATTCTGAACTTTCTGTCCAGTGTCTTCCACCAGGCAATAAATCTTGTATGTCTTATTCTCTGCCTCTGCAAATGATTCTTTGAATTTGCCACAAGAAGTGGAAAAAAATCTGAATTTAGCATATCTTTATTTCCTCCACTATTTCCATGTTTTCTACAATAAAATCGTTTTGGCTGTTTTGACTAGATTATCTAATAATATATAAAAATCTCTATCAAAATTATTTTAAGCTACACAATAATATGCAATTCACTTGATTAGTACATTGATTTTGAAACACACAAATTAACTAGGTATTCCTTATATTTTTATTTTAATTCCTCTCATTAGTCCTGTTGTGAAGATACTTGTAGCTCTTTATATTCATCTTTGCTATGTACCATAACCTACTCAAGAGAAAGAAAACTGTCTTAGTCATATCTGTAAATCTTGTGCAAAAGCATATCAGTGGTATTTAATAATATCAATATGCTATAATTTAATATTTCTCTGGTGAAAATATAAGATATTACCAATAGTTGGTGCTTGGTTTTATTTATATTATTTTTATTCAAATACAACTGAATCATTCAATATATATAGAAGTTCTGGCTCCAAAGCAAATAACTGATTTTTTGTTTGTTTTTAAAATTTTTTTGCCTATAGTAGAGAAAATGCACATAACATAAATATAAAAGAAAAAGAAAACACCAAATTTGTATAATACAGGGATGGAAGCTGATTCACATAGAGAAATAAAGGGAAATTTTTATTCTTTTCTTTTGCCATAAAAATTCATAGTGGTAAATCAAAGACATGTAATTCCAAAATTAACGTCTCTTTGGAGTTGCAGTTAGCTAATATGGAAATAAAAGTGACACAAGGACACAAAGTGAAGTGGTTCACAGACCTATAGCTAGATTATTCAATTTTCAATTTAGTATATGCCTAACAGATAATTCATGTTACACAATATTAGAATATCATGTTTGAACACCTTATATTATCTATTTTTAAAGAAAATAAAAGTAAATCATCACTTTGAGCTTTTGAAAAACAATAGCAATGAAGTTATTAATTAGATAAAATATTTGGTTTGCCATATAAAAAACTAACCCAGACATTCTGCATATAATCAGTTTCTCAATTTGGGGATTCTAAAGCATTTAAAAATTATTAACAGGAGTAGGAATGTTAACACAACTAATACACTGGGAATATATATTAAGTATTTAATTATAAAATGAAATTATACAATGCAAAATTGTGAAATACAAGTTATAGTTTGGTTTATGGAATAAGAGTAGTCAAATCAGGTAATTTGAGAAGAGTTTAATAAAGCCAGTTTTTAGAAAGTTTTGGACAAAATATAAGGAATTTTCAACACAGAATAGTACGTTCTTGTGGTTATCGTTAGTGAAAAGGCACAGTTTACCCTTTTGATTCCTTAAATTTTGTCAAGTAGAACAATATAAGAGACACATAACACTGATGTATGCATAAATAAGCATATATTATGTAACAATACTATAAATTAAATTTGTGATCATAAAATATATTTAAACGAATCTGATATTTGCACAATAGAAAAATGTTAATTCTTGTAGTTTTAATTGTGTAAAAAGGAAAATAAGCTATATTTATGAGATATATCTATATTCAAAATTACATTACTGAAAAGCAGAAAATATCATACAAGTTAATATTTCTATGCCATGAAAATAGCACAGTGGAATAATACATTTTTATGTCCCACTGTATCAGCTCTCAAATCAGCTTGGCCTACCATATGATGTCTTTAATAAGGTAATACGTAAGCAGTACATGTGGAAATCTTAGGAATCACCGGTATCAGGTGTTATATAATGGTCTCTTAGAAAATTGAAGTGTTGAAAGAAAAAAAATACTTGGACTTCAAAGTTCTGAAAAATAAAAATACATATAGTAAAAATATGTGTGTTTACTTCTAGCTTTCAACTTTTACATCTTTACTTACAAATGCATATGCGTACATTCATTTGTTCCAAGCACTTACTGTGCAAAAATCAGCTCACTTAAAATTCACTAGAGCCCACTGAGATAAATTCTATTTTATTTTAAAAATATTGAAACTAAGACTTAATGAGGTACTGAAATTTGGCAAAGCCCATACATCTGGGTTCATTATAAGGCTGAGATTCAGTCTCAAGTGTACCTTGGGAATCTATGTTTTATTAATTGCATGTTATCACACTGACACATAAATATAGACAGGAGAAAGAATATGGGGCATACTGAAAGAGATCAAAGCATGTATAAAAATTGGCATAAGATAGGCAGATATATTGGAGAAATAAGCATTCAAGGGGAAAGTGCTAATACTGCAGAAAAAATGGAATTCTAATCTCACACTAAATATAAATATAAACATAAATTGTGCAAATAAGTCCAAAAATGGGAACTATCTAAGAGAATGGGTAATTTCATCCCCTTCATATATGCAGACATTTACCAGTGCAGACCCAGTGTATACAATAGAGAAGCCTTGATACGATTGATGACAGTAAAATATGAAGTTTCTATTTCTTACATCTTTTTTTATTAATTCATTTTATTAGTGTGTATTTGCTGTATATTAAGATTATATTCATCATGGGGAGTTTGCATGTGTACATATAACACACGATAATTCTTTCCCTTCCACCCCTTACTTCTCCCTCCAACTTTTAACATTTTTCACTTTTGAAAGAGCTCTATTTCCACTTTTTCATTGCTTCTCTCTTTCTTTAATACTTTTTCCTGACCTTTCCCCCTCCATCTCTTGTCAATATGCCATTTGAAAAGGATCTCTGTACTTCCTATTATCTATCCTTTATTTAGGTCTTAATAAGATGGGTTTCTCATAATAAGAGAAACTGTGATATTTAAACATGTTTGTCTGGTTTATTTTACTTAACATTATAATCTTGTTATGTCATCATCTATCTATCTATCTATCTATCTATGGCATATATATATATATATATATATATATATATATAGAGAGAGAGAGAGAGAGAGAGAGGATATCTATGTATCTATCTATCTATCTGTACCTCCACACATCTGGCAAGGGTACAACAAAAGATGAAAGAGACAGAAATAGTAATCTATAATATCAGGGGGTCCAAAATTTAGTACTCTTATTGGGCTAAGACCAATAATCTCTGATCTTTCCACTCTTTATGGAATGCACACAGCTTTTCCAGCGGATGTGTAGGGAGAGCCTGGGGAGAGGGGAGTGGAGGACACTGATACAAGCACAGTCTAGTAAGAAACGAAGCATTCTTGCATAAATAAGCCATTGATTCATGGAAAGTTTGCTTTTCCCTTGAGCTAATATGTTTTTCTATAGAATTTTGTGGGACAGTGGGAGTCCTCAGCTGAAATGTTACCTCACCTTCTGAGACCTCACAGCATCACAGGTCATGGAAACCTCTGCTGATAACAGTGGCATAGGGAGTGCCAGCTGCTGCTCCTCAGGAAAGGCACACAGGCGTAGGGCAGACTCAGACCTTTAACACAGAAAGCTAATTTATATATTTGTAGCTCACTCAGGGTGGTCATATATATCATACAATGCATGTATTTCCCGTGATGGGCTCATAGGTGGGGCTTTCTGGAGCAGACTGGATTTAGGTGTGTGATACTAGGATTAATGGTTCATAGTACTAAATTAATTCACTGGGTGAAATTAGCAAAATTCTAGGTGCGACTGAATGGATTTGCTAAAGGCTAGATAGCATTAAAGCCGTCATCAGGATGGCTGCTCCTGCTGCTGCCTTCTGTCTGTCACAGTACCATCTCCTTGTCCTCTGTCGTCTCCCTCTGCCATGGCTCACTGCCTTGGAGTAGGGGACAAGGGCTAAAACCACAACAAACTGTGAGCCAGATAAACTACTGTTTCACTCGTCTGTCTTGAATATTGGGCACTTACAAGAAAGTAACTGAGACCATTCTTTTTTTTTTTTTATTTAAAAGAGAATAAAACAAAAGGGGGCAGTACACAGCAGATCAGAAGAGGACAACATAGGCAACACAGTACTTTACATTAAGTCAACTGGACATCAACAGTATCTAACACCATATCTCTTACTCTGCTATAGTTGAACATAGTTTCAATTACAATAATATCAAACATAACACAATAGTAAAAAGCCATGCATATAGTGAAAGAATTCCAGGGCTTTCTGAACCGAATAACAGAAAATGATCAATGGGTATTATAATATCTCATTTTTGATAAAAAAGAAAAAAATTTGTTTGAACTATCACACATATTCAAATTCCAATGAGACACAATGTGGTAGATAGAACCAATGGTAATAGAACAAAAAAAAAGCATGGTAGGAC